>CM031614.1:81071839-81131839 GCA_018398815.1 Conus ventricosus
GATCCCCGATGGGATTAGCACACATGTTGATTTAACTGATTTTTGAAAGCAGAAAAAAGCATGGCTGATAGCAAAGAGTATGCAAAGACTTGCCATCTGTTTGGGATTATTCTCCTCCTCTTTTTCGGAGCTTTGCCACTTGAGGATGAGCTGAAGCTTGCTTCTGCATCATCACAGGCTCTCTTCAGGTTCCGCTGAATCAAGGCGTAGTCAGCTGTAAAAAAAGGTGATTTCACATGAGTACTAACTACTCCTTTATCTTAAAAACTGAAAATATTTAACACAAGTTAATCTTTCAGTCAAGTTGATGTAGAAAATGTAGCTTTTAGTAAGAAAACAAAGTGTTTAGGTTTTAATTGCCCCTAAATTTGGTTGAGTAAAAAGCATTATTTTTTTCTTGGGGGGGGGGGGGGGGGAGGTGAGGGATGCGAACAGCTGTATAGTCCACACCTCCTGTCCTGGGGTGTCCTGGGCCCCCACGCCACCTGACGCTTGAAAATAAACAAATAACAATGCAATTCAGTAGATCTACACTAGATCCTTCTTGTTTACTTCGATTCTGCCAAAACAATTTTAATCTTTGTGTCAATAGTTCATATTATTAAAAAAATTCTTCTCAAAGTAGCTAAAAAGACACAAAACAGTCCACCTTCCCTCCACTAATTCACTGGCTGTTCTTTGCACTGGCTTCAGCAGTGGCATGCTTGCACTTTAAAAATGAAGTGGGCTTGACCGGAAACGTTTAATATAAAAATTGCCCATACGCATACCACTGTGCGTCTCTGTATATTACTACTAGGCATTCAGTTTAGTTTCTTGTTTTTGGAAATGTCTGAAAGATGAATTTTATTCTTTTTGTGGAAGGGCGGAAAAATTATCGTGTATGAAAAAGAAATTCTGCAAAACTTGGAAGAGATCTTTTTACTATTTAAATAATCATCTGTGATATCATGGCATGGTGCAAAAATTTCATTGTTTGAATGTCATGTTGTATTGTTACATTATATAAATTATGTGTGTGTATGTATGTATTTATGTGTGTGTATGTGTGTGTATGTATATACATGTGTGTGTATGCGTGTGTGTACATGTATATGTATGTGTATATTATGTGTGTATATGTATATATACATGTATATGTATATATGTGTATATATATATTATATTATGTATATTATATATGTATAATATGTGTGTGTTTATGTATGTGTGTGTGTTTATATGTATGTATATATGTGTATATATGTATGTGTGTGTTTATATGTATGTATATATATATGTGTGTGTGTGTGTGAAGGACCCCCCCCCCCCCCCCCCCCCCCTCCAAGCCATTTTTACTACAAATATCTTTATTTGATTGTATTATTTTTACTGTTTATACAATCATACTTTTTGTAATATAATTTCTTGGCCTTGAAATTTTGTGTCTTTTTATTCCATACTTGGTTTAATAGAGAAATATGTTTTTTTTTTATAGTTAAATGTTCATACAAGTCTGTTTTTCAATTTTCACATACCTAAGAATTATCTCCCTTCGGCTCTTCTCTCTCTCTCTCTCTCTCTCTCTCTCTCTTCTCTCTCACCAACTTCAACATCTTACTTAGCAGTAAATTTTTATTCCTGATTTGTATTTAACTCTGCAGGTTACTTTTACAGTTTACGTAATTATACATTTTGCAATATCATTGATCTTTTGAATGGTGCTATTGTTTTTGTTTTCTTTCTTTTTTATAATTAACTTTGAGCTTATCTTGGAGCGTTCTGTTTTACAGTTGGAGTGTTTATTTAAGTGTTGTTATAATATTGCATATGTGATGGTGGTTTGTGGTGGTGATGTGTGCACCTCTGTGTGTGTGTGTGTTTGTGTGTATGACACTGTTTTGGCGGGGTGTGTGTGTGTGATTCTGCATTGGTGTGGTGTGTGTGTGTGTGTGTATCTGGGGGGTGGGGGAGAGGGTGGTAGGATGTGTGCGTGCATGTGTTAATATTTATATATATATGTACAGATTGACACAAGATGGATAAATGAATTGAAAAGAATGACTGAGCACAGTGCAAAGAGTGGAATATTTTTAATGATATACTTGTTTATAAGTTGTTGCAATATGTGAATTTTGATAATGGCACCACAAACAAATTTTCCTTGTATTCTATGAGGACAAATAAAATATCGTGTATCGTGAGATTGCACCTCTGGCGCACATGCACACTTTAACACCAATAAACGTACATAAACATACAAACATTGTGCACATACACACACGCATGCACAAGCACACATGTCCAAAATAAACTGCACACATGCACAACAACAGCTTATTTTCAACTATATTATATGGAAATTTTGGGACTCATGTTGCACTGCCCTTGGGCATTGACGCCAGGTAGGTCCCAACATCTATATAAATTACAAATATCTTATATAGCCCTTTGGGCCAAGAGAATGTTAAATCCCATTAACTGCTGTCGCAGACACGAACCCTTGCTTCACAAAGTTCACTGAATTTTCGCTTCAGTCGACTATGCTATCCATTCTGCCATTCCATCTTCTCTTTCAAATGAAATTGAGCTTGCTCTAGAATACCAACTATTTGGCGCAGTTTGTTCCTGCACAGATCTTCTGAATGAAGAGATCAGTGATCGATTCCCTGCTGGCCCAAACAATATCACAAACAATAAAAACTAAGTCAGTTTTTTTTATAAAGAAAAATACAAGAAAAAAATTCAAAAAGCCAACAAGTTCCACTTACCGGAAGATTTCAGAATTGCAATCCTGTGTGTTGGCCACCTCTTGTCTGGAGCACATTTTTTTACAATCCAATCGGTGTCGGGCCGTACACCTGGTGGGGGCCAATAGCAGGAGTCCTCAACCCCTTCTTGCACCAACCATGTGTTTGGTACAACTGCGACGTCTCTCTCCTCGCCTTCAGTAAATTCGACTATGTGGTACACCATGATTTCTAGGTGCTCTGATTTAAAGAGAAAATCGTTCCTGAAGATGGCGTATGGCTGCCTTAATAGCGGGATGAAAAATGGTCATACACACAAAACTCCACTGTCTGTCTTTACAGGCAGTGTCCACAGGAGCATCAGCCTGCGTACGCAGAAAGAAAAGAGAAAATAATTCAAATAAAAATTTAACAACTCGTTAAAAACTTGTATCCTTTCTGTACATTGTACAATCCAAATTTCACATTCATTAAGGTTAAAAGATGTAAAAACTAAGCACACATACACAGATAACCTAATACAAATATAGAAATGATCTTACCGCCTTGGGTTGCCCCTGACAGAGTACCTGTCTTGATGAAACAATGCTCCCACGTTTTAGGGTCGGCAAAAATTTCAAAGACTTTCCTCCGACGGCATTGATCATTAGATTTACACAAAGTAAACTAAACTAAGATGCATCTCTAGTATTCATGGCTGATTAAAACAGCTTACAAAATTCATTGTCATTTTAATAGTGACACAGAGGCACAATTACATACTTGTCTCTGTGGGAAGCAACACACTTTTTTACTATTTCTTGAAACGAAATTTTTCAAACCTACCAGATAGCTCAAAACCCAAAAAAAACACCTAAGTCAGAAAAATGATGGGGCTGTAAAAAAAATAGCTGCCCTAAAAAAGCGTAAAGTACAACAAGAATACATTTAAATTTTTCGGGCCCTTAAATGTTTCTTATTAAAAAAAGCATTGTTGACATTTTACACAATTTTGCCACGAAATATTGAAAAAAACAAAACTGCGGTAGTGGAACCGCTTTATTTCTACGTTATGAAAAACGTGACGGGGGCCCTAAAAAGTCTTTTTTCCCCTACGAAAGAGGATTTTTCTATTTCCCGTCAATAATGCCAGCAGACATCTTTTTGTAGTCTCTGAAAATTTGGGGGAGTAAAAAAGGGGGGTTTTACGGATAGTTTTTTGAGCTGCCCAAGAAAGCCCAAAAAGGAAAAGGCAGATTTTGAATCAAGGGTCCAAAAAGGTTTGACATCTTAAAATGTAGACGCCCATGGACATTATACACAAGAAACCCTTGGATAAAAGCCCCTGCCTGGCTATAATAACCAATAATTGAGGGGGGAAATCTGATGAGTACTTGTTAGCTGGGGGAAAATCAGAAAAAATATTGAAACAAATAGCCCAGAAGTGTTATCTGAACGAGACGGGTGCCCTTTAAAGGGATACAATACCTGTATACAAAAAAACAACGAAACTCTGTTGTTTCCAGCGATCAAGTTCAATAATGCACGACCTTTGGGGGAAAACTCACGGGGAAAAAAGCTTTTTTAAAAAAAAGACTTTCTGAGTTTTGCTGAACGTTTGTGAAGAAGCCAAGCCTGCACAGACAGGCTTGACCCATCCCCAGAAAAGTCCTCATGACTCCTAAAAAAATCAATAGGGATCAAGGGAAACTGAGAAACCACCCCTATCTGTTTCAGATTTTCAGGGGAGATTCTCCAATCTTATGATTTGAGAACTGATGTCATCAAACTGAACTCTTTCCTCGGTTGGCATTTTGCTTTTGGGAAAAAAGCTTTCCACCAAGTGCCCTTTTGGGTTACTTTATCACACCCAAAAGTCCCCAGAGGCTTTTCACTTGCTTAAAAAAAGCTGTGCAGGGTGTCGCAGCAAAACAAAAAAAGTGATATTTGTACAGGTCGTCCGATAGCAAAGTTAAAATGGACCTTGCTGCAATGCTTCATTTCCACAAAAAATCCTCTAAAATTTTCTTCCCACTGGCATTTTTTGATCCCCACGTCACCCAAATTATGAAGGGATCAGTTTCCACCGGGTGAGCCCACTCTGCCAAAATTGGCCAAAAGCTTGCAGGGGAGTAAAAAGGGGCAAGCCCATAAATATTAATTTGCAAAGAAATGGCAATAACATCACCTTCTTGAACAGTAAAATTTTACCCAAAAGCTTTTCTGAATTCATCAAAAATTTTTGTATCCCAAAATGGTAATACGCCCCCCTTGCATTTTTTTCAAGTCGGGGGTTTTTTGGGGGTTTTACAAGCCCCTTTGGGGCTTTGGGAAGTGGGATGGTAGGTTTTTAATATGCTTAACAAACTTGAAAGAGCAAGGGAAATGAAAATTAAATTTGCTGCCCATTCATTAAGTAGAAGCCAAGTTTCACTATGCCATCGCGTCAGCAACACTTTCACATCTCATCACATCAGATCCAAAAAAGATTCCATTTTTCAAAGCATCATTTTTTTAAAAAAAAGTCAGGCTCCCATTTCCCTTTTTAGCTTTGTATCAGATTTTCAGAACCCCCCCAAAATGATAGTAAAGAAACTACAAATGGTCACTATGTGGAGTCGAAAATTTTTTCCAGAATTCCCTTTTAAGCTTGTGCTATTTTCGTTTTTTCTTTTTTGTGATTCAACCCAAGTCTCCGCTCAACAAAAGACTTTACTCTTTATTGTCTTGTATTGTGTTCCCCCGTCTCGTTCCCCCGAATGTACAGCATTGTGATTTTAAAATTTGCGCGAACTTCTGCCTTAGCGTGGGACCTCGGCAAATTCATGTATATAATTGACCTGACTAGAGGGACAATCAAATTCGTAACAAGACAATAAAATCAACAATCAAGGTACAAACAATGAAAAAAGTTTGGCGCAGCCTGCCGATTTCTGGGTAACGTTTGCGCCTGGAATGGGAAAAAAACAAAAATAAGACCGCAAAAAGGCTTAAAAAATAAAAGGGCTTTTGTAAAAAATTATTTTCTCATTTTCAAGCGTAAAAAACTTTCTATTTTTTAATATGTTTTAATTTGATTAAAGATTAATTCGTCGCTAATGTTGTGGGAATCATCCCCGGTGAAAGATGTTTTTTTAAAAAGGGAATGAAGCATGTATGTATTTATAACTGTAAATTTTGTTTTTCAATGTTTGTAAAAGAATCTTATTTAAGTGTGATTTTATATTTTGGAGTGATTTCACAGTGTGGGTGCGGTCAACAGAAACCAAAAGGAAAAAAATGTTTGTGACAATTTATTTGTTTTTAAATACAGTCAGAAATAAACAAAAATAACAAGGACAGTGTAACATTGTGTTTGCTGTGGTTTGATGAATGTTTGATGGATGGATTCATACAACAGAAATGTTTAGCACTTGTTGATTGCTATGATAACTGATCTTCTTGACGGTTGTCAACAAGACTGTTTATTCCCAAAACGAGGCTGTAAAAATAAAAGCATATGAGTAACGTCCCTTGAACCAAATTACAACACTAAAGACAGATATTTCTGAAACATAAATGTACAACATATGGTTAATCATTTGACATTTAACAAAAGGTATCAGTTATATTTCTTAATAATTTCACTTCTATTGTGAAAATGACAACTCCTTCAGATTATCATGAGTAAATCAAATAAATTAGTAGGTCTCTACAATGCCATGTCACTAAGACAAAGGTAGTCTCATTAGGAACATTCTGTTCCTTTTATATTAAATACTGGAATCAAAGTTATGCACCTTTTGATCAAATAGTTCTATGAAATTATCAAAGGCACTCTACTATGATCCATGAACAATGTACTTTTTTTTTGTCCAAAATATTATACAACAGAAATCAAATTCTCAAATCAAATTTCTGTGTAATTATTCTACCACTCCAACGATTCTCAGGCACATTATCTCGATGAGACCTTATCAATTTGACCTCTCATAACCTTGTTGTAATTTATAAACATTGTTATTAATATGAAAAACAACTATAATGACTAAAGTAGTGATGACTATGAATTCATAACTCTTGCCATTCATGGCGGGATGAAAAACGGTCATACACACAAAAATCCACTGCCTGTCTATACAGGCATTGTCCGCAGGAGTATCAGTATGCGTATGCAGAAAAAAAAATTATCCATTCAAAAGTCAACATGACTAGCTATCAATACACAGTCTAAGAAATATAATTTTTATCTTCACCTCATAAAAAGTTAAGAATCCAATGGACCACATTTAGCCACTCAGGGCTGCAGCTATCAATAATTCCACCACTCTAATTAAACATTTGACACTTAAGGGTAAGTTTCCATTACTACTAATGAAACAATAGAGCCCCTCTCAAGAAGAAATATTTCATCAGTTGCCATTTGACGAACAAAACAAGCTGACACATTCTGACAAAATGTTTTCACCCAACTGGCATCACAACATAACATCAAGAAGAGTTGTCCCCTCAAAAAGGCAACTCTTGAGTTACGTAGTTAATAAGCATGACCTAAGCAAGCTAACACAGTCTCCTGCTTAACTTCATGTGAAGTGCAAAACCCTAAATAATAAAATGCCTCTTCTTCCCATTCATTATGATTAGCCATTCCGACAGTGTGCAGTTTCTGTCGTCCACGGAGAAAATTTAATATATTTGTTACATTCTTTTTATTTACTTTAGAGAACGTATAAATACCAATCCTGACTCACTTGCTCAACCACCGTGTTTTTGGGCAAAAGTGGCCTGAAAGCCGCCTTTTCCTGTGGCGGAAGAGAGAGAGAGAGAATCACCGGCAGACAGACAGAGAAGAGAGAGACAGAGAGAGAGACAGACAGACAGACAGAGAGGCGGGCAGACAGACACACACACACACACTCTTCTCTCTCTCAATTAAATGACATAAAATCCGCACACTTCTTCTGACTAATTTCCACCTACAAACTTTGTACACGGGGCTGAAATCTGATCACTTAATTTACGGCTCGCGGCAGTTTGCACTAGCCTGTCCTGTTTAAACGAAACACTCAGTTGGGTTGCACCACATTTGGAAAAGTCTAGATTGCCATCAGATCGGGCTGTCGACGTGGCACGACCCGGGCCGTCATTGTTTGAGCCACCACTCAAGAAGGCTGTGTGTTTCGTCGGTTGTGACCACTGTGTTTTAATTGTGTTATTTTAAAATGGCTCTAAAACGTTACTGAAGAACAGGTTTGTTATTCGAGGCCATAAGTTTTATTTTAACTGCATGTTAGAGTATTTGTTGAAAGATATTAGTTGATTAGTCAGTGAAGGCAAGCTAACTATTCACATGTTTGCCCGCACAGCGGGCGTTGTTAACACGTTCCTCGCTATACAGCGAGAGCCGCCTCTTTCTTTGTTCTTCATTGCGCTTAACTGGTAGTTGAAGGCGGGGGTAAAACACGACTGATTCGTATTTGAAACATTTTTGCTGTTCCTCCAAGTTAAAAAATGTTCTCAGTTTGTATTAGACTTGATTGATTGTTAACTATAGATTCAGTGTTCATGTGGCAAGCTAATCTGTGTATTAAGATGTGTATACTTTTCTACTTTTTTAATTCTAACCAGTTCATCTACCTTCAAGTGTGCTCTTATGCAACTGAATGGCGATTTCGAATGTTTTGGCAAACAAACTAGATAGGGTTAGGCAGACCTTAGTACATCTACCAGTATGGAGAGGAGTAGTGTGTGGCTAGCACTATCTTCATATAATGCTTCAAATATACAATTGACGGAATGTACTACAACCTACAAAACTATGTGTAACAGATAGGCTGGCACAGGCCGAAACTTAATCGCTAGCGACACGCGCGACCTCGTTGACACAGCGCACGGCAGCGACCAAAAAATCAATAAGCGAGAGACTGGGCTTGCCAGGTGAGGGGTGGGGTGGGGGGTGTATTCATTTTAGGTTGACAGCGCGCCAGGTGTCGTTAGCGCGGGTTGTATTGTCATTGAAGGTGTGTGGTGTAGTGAGAAGATATTTACTGGGTTTTGTGCAGGTTGGTTTTGTTTAATAATATTTTGATCATGGCAGAACAAAGATAGTGGGAGATTTCTAAGCTGACAATACTTGACGAGCATGTTGAGTACCATGCACAATTTGTTAGTGCTTTGGATGAGTTGAGAGCAGCAGGCCCTTCATATTCTCGCAAACTAACTAGCGCTTTACCCTGAGCGGTCAAAGGTCACAGTGGCAAGCCGTTTCTTCACTAACGTAAGATCTTATTTTTAGAGTGACTGCTTTAGCTAACAGTGCGCGCGCACTGTAAGACGGCTAGAAAGCACCCAAGCAATACTGGGTCAATCAGGCGAGCTCGCTGTTTAAACTAGAAAGCGCACGAGCTACCACTGACGTAAGATCTATTTTTAGATACTGCTAAGCAGGAGCGGTTGGGTTTGTTTAGAGTTGTCTGCCTTGAATTTTCACCAAGCACTTTATGACTTTGTATATATTGCTGTGATTACTGGCTTCACTGCTTCGCTTCAACGTCCTGCTTCAACTTTTTTGGCTGCCGCACACACACGCACGTCCCCCCACCCCCACCCACGCACGCACGCCTCCCACCCCCACCCCACGCACGCACGTCCCCCCACCCCCACCCCACGCACGCACGTCCTCCCACCCCCACCCCACGCACGCACGTCCCCCACCCCACCCGACTGTCTATTGTGTGTTTGTTGTTTGTTTGTGTTTGTTGTTTGTTTTGTCCTGCCCCCACGCATGCACACCCCCCCCCCACCTGCCCCACCCCCACCCACACATGCAAACACTCAAGTTCCTTCTCAAGTTTTTAACAAGTTATTCTTAAGTTCTTACTTAAGTTATTCTAAGTTGTCCTTAAGTCATTCTCAAGTTATCCCCAAGTTCTTACTTAAGTTACTTCTAAGTTTTAATAAGTTCTTAATAAGTTCTTGATTAGTTTTTAATTAAGTTCTTGATCAAGTCTTAATAAGTTCTTGATTAAGTCATCCTTTAAGTACAACCAAGTTCTTATTAAGTTATCTTATAATTATCAAAAAAATACAAGCTATGTTTTTATCTTAAATAGTGATGTCTAATTAGTACACACA
Organism: Conus ventricosus; assembly: GCA_018398815.1. Classification (NCBI taxonomy): domain Eukaryota; kingdom Metazoa; phylum Mollusca; class Gastropoda; order Neogastropoda; family Conidae; genus Conus; species Conus ventricosus. The sequence goes on from CM031614.1 coordinate 81,081,661, forward strand.
CGCCTCAAAAAACGTGTCATCGTTGAGTATGTCTTGCTCGGCGTTTTCTGCATAGATTTTAAGGAAGGTCCTTACATCCGAAGCAACCGCATTGATTACAATTCTGGTCTATGGAAATGTCTTTATAGACTCCAGGTCTTTATTTATTGACTTCATCATTTTATAATACGCCATGATCTATTTTTATAAAAAAATTTAAAATATTATTCCATATAAATGGATCAAAATGATGCTTTGTTATTGGCGGTTTTGGCGTGCTGGTGTCTTTTTCTGCATTTAGTGGCTCAGATTTTTTTGATAGCTTTCGTTTCTGTTGCCATTCTTATATGTTTTTATAACAGTAATAACCGCCCCCAGCAGCAGCAAGGGCGCCAAAAATGGCAACAGTTTTAAGTTCAATATTCCATGAAGACTTTGGGGCCCGTGTATCACATGGAGTTTTTATAGCTGGCATTGAATCAACTTGTTCTGGCTGCTGGCGGTGTTTATGTTTTCATAATGCTGTAACATTAATTTTTTTTGTCTGTTCCACTCTGCTAATTTTTTTCCTGCTTCAACACGCCCAGGATTTTTAATGGTCTCCACCTGGTTCAGTGTTTTCTGATGATTTTCTGGCTTGGTTACTTTCTCCACCTGATTCAGTGTTTTCTGGTTCTGCTGATTTTCCAGATCGTTCATTTTGAGGGAAATAAAATCTATATGATTAAAAGTTATTAATCCATGATTAATGGCGATAACAATGTTCCAAATCTATAGTATAAATCACATCCTAGAGACTCTAATGACTTTGTTAAAACTGGATCTTGCGTTAAATCATACGTAAGATCTTGTTCAGAATCAAGGGAGCAAATCTACTGACTAGTTTAGTGTACAAACTAAGAACCGTTTGCCCCACACTTTTCACCATTCTAGACCCAGCTGCGCTTCATACCTGTTTATGATACTTTAAAATGTCTTGCGGTGACATTTGTTGAATCTGTTCTATGCTGAATTCAGTCCGAGGAACTGTTTGTTTTTCCGCATGCTGCTAAGAATACAGCCTCTCCTTTTTGGGCATAATAGCTTGATCATCAACTTGGTCATTCATAAGTTCGGGAAGGTTTAGGCCGCCTTGTAGCTGTTAGTAGATCATCACTGTTCATGTTTTTTAATAATTATAATTATTTTATTTTATAAAAATGAGCACCGAAAAAAACTGTTGCTAACCTTGTATACCATTCTGCTGTTATTGGAGGCCTAAGTGTAGGATACTCAATGCTCGGTAAAGCTTGTTAAGAATTAAACCAGCAGATCTTGGCAAACTAGACTTTGAGGATTCAGCAAAGCTGATTGCTATCATTGCAGCTTCGGTTGCTACGAAAGATTTTCTAGTTAAGCAAGGAATAATTCCAGACAATATAAATATGTAAGAAAAAAATACATTTATAAAAAATGGCTTCACTGGCAATAATGATAGGCGGCGCTGTGGTGAATGCGCTTGCTTTTAGTGGCAGTAATTTCGCATTTAGTAAACTGGGGAATGGCGGCGAGAGAAAAAGACATAACAAAGCTATGGAGGAACTAGCAGCTGCACAAAACGCCTATGAAAGGCAGAGACTTGAGCAGTTAGATTTTATTAATGACACACTGAAAGACAGGGGCATGCAGCTTACACTTTAAAATGTTGATCAAGCAATAAAACAATATTACTAGTAACAGGCAAACCAATCGAGACATTGCCCCCACCAAAATTCAGTGACTTTTATCAACCATCAGAAAAACAAAGATGCAAGAAATCGGGTTTTATTGTCGTTGGTTATGACCGTCGTGTATTTTGTTGCACATAATATTGGCTGAATAAAAAATGAACAAAATCTATTATTCGCCAAAGGATATTGGAAGGGCATCACAGCAATTAAAAAGCTAAGCCAAGCGGCAGGAGTCAGTGAACAAACAGCAAAGGAATGGTTATCTAAACAAGCAATTTGGCAAATTTATTTACCTGCCCCTAGACGAATACAGAGACCACACTTTGTTAATACAACTCCAAACGACACCCATCAATGGATCTTCTATATTTACCCTCTGATAGGATTAGACGAAAAAGATTTAAGTACGCACTTACAGTCATTGACATGGCTTCAAGATACAAAGATGCGGAGCCATTAACACAAAAGAGTGCTTCTGCTGTTGCTGTTGCTATACAACTGATATACCAACGAGGGCCACTAACTTATCCTCGCATGATTCAAGTTGATGATGGAAAAGAATTTAAAGGCCAGTGAATCAATTATTGTTAAAACACAGAGTTACTATTAGAAGAGGCATTCCGGGTGTTCACAGATCACAGGCTTTAGTTGAAAACTTTAACAAACAGTTAGCCGAAAGACTTTTTTCTACCAGTATCACAGAGAGCTGATTGACAATTCTCGCAACACAGAATGGGTTAGAAGACTGCCCTCAGTTTTGCGCGCAATGAATAATGAAGAATTTAAAGGGCTAAAACCAGTACAAGCAATCAAAAGAAAAACAATAAATGTTGCTGAAGACTCCAAGTACACCCGCAAACTATTACCGTTTGGTTTAAAGTAAGGTACCTTTATTTACCGGGGAAGCAGAAGGGGACACTCGCATCAGGGCAACTGATCGGTTTGGAGTGTTGATCCATATGAAATAAAAAAGAATTGTAAAAATGAATCCGCCCGTGTATATTTTACGAGAAACTGACACAACAAAACAACCAGCTCCTCAAAGATCTTTTGTGAAAGTGAACTGCAGATAATTCCGCCAGACACAGTTCCGCTTTAATTAATTGACGGTTCTCCAGTGCCCCAATTGCATATGAAAACTCCGGATTAACAAACACACGTTTTGTGTTTGTTCTATCATAATGACTTCTTTGTTACAACCGTTGTGTTGATCTCATGTAGATTAGATCGTAGTTTTACGTTGTCATGATGAAAAGTCTTATTGCCAAACAATGCTTCTTTGTAGTTGTCATGTGATATGTTTGACTGCACAACGCTGCGAGATATTCCCTTTGCTTTCTTATGATTTTCTCCTGGCTCGAAATACTGTACATTTTTGACCTTAACCCCACATACTCCTTGATCACCTTTCCAGATAATTCATCCTTCATCTTTCCTAAAACCTTCTTGTTAGTAATTGAATGCAAAGGCGAATCTTTAGGGTAATCAGATGTATCATACCATCCTGCATGCCTTTAGCCACTTCCATTTCCATGTCTTTATAGATGTCTTCAGTGGGGATTATCTATAACAAAACTATCTGTATCTGTGTAAAGTACTCTGGACTCAGGATACGAGGGCTTAAAGTAGTCATAAGAAATTCTAACATCAAAAGCTTTGATAATTCTAAAACAGTAAACCCAATAAATACAGGTTTGTCCAATTTGACTTTCTTTTTTTTCATCATTATGCCAAAAAGGTGATCATGAAATCTTCTAAAGTCCTGATAATTAGGTTTTGAAGTCAGCTTAATTGCTTCGTCTCTCTGGTGACTAATCTGACATCTTTGCGCTGTGCGGATTCTCCATAGTCTTTCCGAAACATGCTGTTGTTCATCAGCTTGAAAAAGTCTTTTTCTGAAGCATCTGTGGATTTAGTTCTGAGATCAGTGTTCTTCATGTATGTATGGTTTCATGAACTGTTCTTGATCGAAAGCAATTATACGATGAACAGCTGTTAACTTTAAACCATGTCTTAAATAAAATTGTAGAAGTCTGTAATGACAGACATAATTTTTTTTGCCTCGAAGATTAGGCACAAGTTTAGGTGGTTCTCTTGGATCCATCTTTAGACTTTCTGCTGCTAATGGATAGTCATTATGCAGGTCATGGAGTTCATGAGGATATTCTAAGTCAACTTCTAGAATGAAGCCGCTGTTGATTAGGCGTTAAACTGCCCAACCACTTTAATGCCTTTTGAATATTATTCGTACCTGTGTGCATTTTAAGTTACGTAATGGAAGTGATTGCGCCATTGCCCAACCATACAGATTGTTTGCGTCTAAATACATGAGATAGTTAGACCTTTTACTCGATCATAGTCGTCCAAGTATTTGTTGTTTGCTTTACAGTAATGATGCGACGCCATACTAATTCCTCCACGCAATCCGTTTTCATCATCTGAATCATTGGTAGGTCAGCATAAATCAATCTGTACTCCAGTAAACTTTAAGAAAGCGTCCCAACTCATCCCGGGCGCAGAAATGTAATGCGCGGGATCCAGGCTGTAATGTTTCATGCAGGTCTTTCTATAATTTTTCAAAGACGTCCGCCAACAAACATACATCTGCCATCAAGTAGGAGTCATGATAGTCTCCCATCGTTTACACTTTAACTTCTGCCACGCATCTTGAGCATGTTGGTAATCGGCCAGTCGCTGATGTCCTTTCCTCTAAGACTAGAAAAGAACGCACCTTTAGGCGGAAGTGTATCTTCGTCAAACCTTTCCCAACTGTTCATGTACTCATATGGGTAAACGCCCTTTCTAACAAGAGTTGAGTCAAAATATTCTTCTGTTATTGGGCAGGCCTTTAAGGACATAGCTAGTGACTCTAATGATCCCATCATGTGTTGCATAGAGTCATAAAAAGACATGTTATTTAGATTAAAGCACATGTACTTTTCTGATGACTGTGCAATGCATGACACCCTGAAGCATCGTCCACTGCTTTCATATAAGATGAGAGTCGTAAACCTCGCAAGTTATGAAAGAATACAGGCAGCTTCCATGTCTTAGGATCAAACTTTAGTTGAAGATTGCATTTGTTATGCGCCGCTCCTCTGAACTTTCCGCTAATGTGATCATGGTCTCTTACTTTTGGATTCTCTGCGTCTGATGAGAGGCCTAAACCGCAAATCCAACAATGTGTGGCTGAGTCATACTGTGTTGGTCTTCAGGGCGCCATTATGATTTCAGATAAATTCAGATTATTAGAACAGTCATTACGCACTTGCTGCATGCGTTCTAAGAAGTATTCTGCAGCATTAGACCCTCTATATAATTCTGGCTCTGAATAAACGCCATCCGACCTAACAATAATGAAGGCAAATGAACAAATCTGATGATTACTCATTAAGACTGTTTTTCGTAGTTTTTGTGGTGCTGGCCCTTCATAAGGAACAATAAGCGACTCGAATGTCTGCGTAAACTACGTATGGAGAATTTTGCAGTTTTTCCAGTTCTTAAAACTAACTTTAGATCCAGGTGGGGGCGTAATAGTTCTGTATTACAGTCAACTGGGCCGATACAATGTTTCTTATGTTCGCTTGCGGCTTGAACAGATGGCATTCTTGTTAACATTTTTTACAGAATTCTTGTTTGTGCCCATCTTTTGAAGTATGCTGCATTAGTTTACTCATTGTTCGTATTAATGTGTAATGCGGTAGCCCCGCTGGTGAAAACATCAGTAGTAAGTCAACATGATTTTTGTCTGGTTCGCCAATTGTTGGACTGTTCTTGGACACTTTAATTGGCACCAAATTTGTTTCCTCATCCCATGTGTATACATTAACAGTTATGGTTTGTTTTGTTCTTCAAACCGATCAATTTGGTCTACACTAACAGGAAAGGACACCCCACTAAAGTTAAGATCATTGATGTACGGGTGATAGTTAGACACTCTCTCTGCGTTTTTGCGGACGTGATGCAGCCTTGCAAGAACACCACATAAAAACATTTTTTGTCTGTATTCTTTATGTTTAAAACTGCTTTTTTTGCAACTAATGCTGGAGGTAGTGGAATGTAAGCCTTACCAACAATCGGCGCATACTTAGCCTGTTTTAATCTGATCTCTAAGACTTCGCCCTCTGACCAACCAGAGGCCTCTCATTTTGGCTTCTTCAGCCGCAGCGTCAAACTGTTGCAAGCAGTTCGTCTGCCAAACCGGGTGTTAAGTCATTACTGAAAGAAATTGTCTGTTGTTTAGTCGAGACCCAGACTTCTAGATTTTCTTCGTTTTTGTTACATAGTCAATTAAAACAGCTAATCATTACTTTAACCAGGGGTCTATTGTTAGTTTACTTGGAACTTGAGAAATAGCTAACAACACTTGCCTGTAGTTTGTTGTGTCAATGACTTCTAAATCAATATCATTCAGTGCTCTTGATAACGCTCTCTCTCAAGCATTCCTTCAAAAAATTCGTTCTTGCCCTTCATTATATCTTAGCCTGTTGAGCTTCTTTTCTAACTCAAAATTTATTTAAATTAAAAAAAAATACTTAATCAGAACAATATCAACGGTCTTTTTGTGCTGGACTCATAAACTAAGTATAAAACACCTTTTGGTGTTGTTATGTGAGCTGTTTAGAACAGAGTTTAATGTCTCGTTTACTTTTTTAAGCATTCCTTTTTTATCTGCTCGGGGTCTGGCTGTTGAGAAAAACTTGCCACCGCCTTTCTTTGAAGATCAAACTTTAGCTTTGTAGTCATCAAAATCGGCCTGTAAACGATTAATTCTTCATCCGTGATGTTAAGTCAACAAGCGCTTTATTTATTGTCAGTTTGAACGAGCTAAGTTTAGCTGTTATTAGTTGAACCATAGCTGTGTGCTTTTGGAGTTTAGTTTTTATTTTTTGCTGGCGGCACCAACAGCTAATGAACACAGGCCAAGAGCTAAAGACAAACCTCCTAGAGGTAAAAGCTGCGGGTGCGCCTATGCCCGTTGCTAAGAGACCAACACTCGTTCCTGCTGATAGAGCGCTTATAGTCGATGCTCCAGTATTAACATATGTAACAGCATTAAAGGCAGCAGAATACCTTCGTTTGGTTTTGCTGTATTTTGAAAGGTCCTGCTCTAGTTTTTGTTGCATTTGTGTAATGTTTGTTAATCTGAAGGTTTTACTTCAGGGGTTTCTATAACAGCAGAATTTGCCTGCTATCTCTTCTTTTGGCGGCGCTGTAGGCACATTTGGATAAACTTGAACAGACATGCTTTTTATAAAATAAAAATAATTTAGTATTGTAATCTTTTAATCTGTTATCTTCAATATTCAGCTGCGCATCATATATTAAAAACAATGTACATTAAGCGGTTTATCGGCTTCTTCTTCTTTATCAATTTGAATGTTTATTACGTCTCTCACAGCTCTCCCGCTTCCATGCAACTGATTATCCTCTGTTGACCTTAGGTCAATCCATAAACCGTATTTGTTGTTAAATAATCATCAAGTCTTACACTGTGAAGGTGTAGATCTTTAGCCACAAGGTCAACTGTTGGATTTCTACACCTCCCACCTCCAAACAGTTTCTTTTTCATCAAATGCTGATAGGTTTAAGCCCGCTAGCATAGATTTGGTTAGGACTGCCCTCAATCGAACATTGTACTTTCGTTATTTTTGGATTAAAAAACTTTTCACTTCCTCTTTTGAATGGTTCTTCATCTTCACACAGCAATAAAATACCTTTAAGCGATCTTGCTGAGACGCTAAAACTAAAATTCCATATAGTGTCTGCCTGCTTCTGGGATATGTTGTATGATGAATCACTCTTTCGTAATATATTGATAATTTTGACTGATATTGTTGCTCAATCAGCCTTGCTAAATTAGGGTTGCTAACAACGTCAAACTCTAACGTGATGTCAGAAATGCTGTACTTTGCTTCGGTGTCTGTTGATCTGATAACACGTTTGTATTCGTTAAAAGTTAGTTCATATGACGTCTGTCTTTTTAATGCTCCTTGAAAGTATGGCGCATGCGCTTTTAACAACTCAAAATCTAAGGAATGGAAAAGCGATTTCCAAACGCAAAATTTACAGCCACATACTTTTTGCCGTCTTTAGTATCTGCGGCACCTATTCTATGTTTTAGTGCTTCTTCATTTTCGATTCCTTGAAACGCAAGATCAGCCCTTTCATTCCCGGTTAGCCATAGATCAGAATAGGTTAAAAATTATGTCTGCATTGTGTAAAGAAAATATTTCTTGCCCCTCTAGTTTTATAGAAATTTTCTTAACAATTGCCCGCCCAAATTCTGGACAACTGTCCTGTTTGTGTCTGTTGTTGAATCGAGTACTATTTGAAAGTAAGACGCGCAGAGCCTGGCACAATCACTTCATCTGCTCCTAGGTCCGGAAATTTGACAGTAAGAATTTGATCTGCATCAATAGTAGATGGATTATTTGGAACAGTAATATTCCGTTTATTTCCCTTCACGCCAAAGGGTTCTTTCAGTCTTCTATGCGGGTCAAGAATCGAGCCATATGCATGTAACATTTTTTTATAAAACAAAATAAAAAAATTAATTATTAAAGAAACATGGCAGGCATTGAAGATGAAGATTATGATGTTTTGATCGTGAGACGACATGAGTGATTCCCCTTGGGAGCGGCATCGCTCGGGGCTCTCATTGCATGATGAATTAGCAGAAATCGGGAGTACATTACCAACAAGTCGGTATAAATTAACAGAAAGTAAGGTCAGATCATTAACCAAAGTTTAGGCCAAGAACCTCCCGAATTTATAGACCCTAATGATTTTGAAGTAAAAGATAACCATTTGTTTGTGAGGAGCGACAAGGACAACTTGTTCAGCTTACAACTAAAAAAGACCCATCAAAGTTTTTAGCCGTGGGGCTCAATTAGAAATAGACTCCCTGCGAGCGTACAAAATCGCCTTGGCCTTGTTAGGCCAAAATTAAGGGCGGAGGCAGTTGCTAAACTTCAAAACACACTGCAAGAACTCCCAACAGATAACCAAATGCAAAACATGGAACTTAAAGAATTAAATCAATCAGCAGGTGAATTAATAAATGTAATAGAAGCAGAATCCAGTTTTTCAGAAGAAACAGCGTTAAAGACTATACACGACTCGCCGCTACCCATGCGAGAAATAGCGGCCCTTGATCGTACTTTAAGAAACCATCAGAGGCGAATTAACAAACAATTTAGCAAAACTGGTGAACTAGATGAGCATATAAGAAGAGAAAAAGAAAAACTCGTTGAGGCTGATGACGCCAACTTAGGGCATGATATTAAAGAAAGAATAACCCAAAGACTAAAAGATCTTGAACAAGAAAGATCAGCAAGACTAGAAGTGCTAACTACTAACCGAGACCAATTACGAACTCAAGTGAATAGAATAAGAGAAACTATCCGAAAAATTTTATATGAAGACACAACGCTAGCAGAACGAATCCGAACACTGTTTAGAGAGCAAGGAGTCACATTAGTAAGCGTTATAACAGCCTTAGGATTTGCATAAGCACGCTGGTGTTGGCTATTACAGGCGGCGGTGGAGTCAAAAGTCCAGTGCCTCCGCCGCCATCGCCTGATAAATCATGGGTAAAAAAACAGCTTGATCATCTTGCAAGTTTATTAAAAAAATTAGCTGGTAAAGCCGTGAACGCTTTACCAGGAATATTGGGGAGTATTGTCAGCTGCTTTTGTCTACTGCAAGCAAAGTAGTTGGCTTTATGGCCGAGCACTTATGGGCATTAGTTCTCTTAATAGTTGGGTTAATATTTAGTAAAATAAAGACCGAGTAATCCAAGGCCAGTTAATCCAAGAACAAGCGCTGTCTTTCATATTCATGGTCATCGCGAACAGAGTCCGCAAGCTTTGCTGAGTCTTCAATGACTTTGGGGGGTTGGACTTCGAGGATTAGATGACTTAATCTTGGGTGTTTTGTTTACTGCTTGTAATATTACTGGCTCAGAATTTATGTCGTTTTTCCCAACCTTCTGTTCATTGCCTGCTATAAGAATTTCATTATTATAGTTTATTATTGTACCTATCTGGAGTCTGAGGTCAGAAGGCAGCATGTATAAACCAGTGCCAACAGCAAAGTCTACTTTCGATCTTGCGTATTGTAAAACATGTTGGTACCTTTGAATACTTGAGGTAAATCAACTGTAGAATTAATGGCGTCCTCTAAATTTGCTAAGTATTGTTTTTGTGCGTCAAAGCCAGTAGAAGGATCAGTTATGCTCGATCTTGCCTGTGCTTGCGAACCTAGCAAACACCAAACGTAAGTGCGAATAGAGTCGTTTATTCGTTCTATTCCCGCTCTAGTTAGGCCCTTAGAAGCGTCTAAGATAAATGTTGTCCATGCTGTTTTATGCTCTTGCTCTATGGACCAGGGCTCAACAATTTTGAAAGGAGAACGCCGGTCAAAGTTATACTTTCTGTGCGTGCCCTGAAAATAAATGACGCCTATGCCATGATTATGATCCAACTTTTGTCTAAAGTCTGTCTTGATGTTAATATTGAATTCGTTACAGATCCTTTCAAAAGCCTTCATGTCTATTCTGTTGCTGAATGGATTAAACGATTTGTCATTCGGTAATGGCGCTTGCAGTTCAGTCAAAATACGTCTGAAGGTGTAATAAAAATGAAATCTGTACACTGACCTCACCAAAGGATCAGGATGAGTTAAATGATTAGCATACGACACTCCACACCAGTTGATGCACAAAACACAGCAAAGTTAACTGGTTCTGATAAAACTGCAACGGATGACTAAACACGCTTTCTGGATGTGCTCTTTTTCAATAGGGGGGTTAAGATAGCTCTTCAATGGAGTACTCACCTTTTATGAAAGAGGCAGTCTGGGTCACAGCAATGTCAAGAGTATCAGTTGCTATATTTTTAGGATTGTAGTGCGGCCCCACAGAATATTTTGCATCAGTATATTTGAAAGCACTCATTTTTAATTTGTTTTAAAAAATGTTTGTAACAATAACAACTCAAGACCGTCCTTCGTTTTTAGAACATGCATTAATACAATTGCGGGGCCAAACGGTCGCGCTCCATGAAATATTTTACAAAGTCGAAGGGTTTAATATAAGCGAAACCAAGGGGAATAATAAGATTACAAAAGTTGTGGGGCTCAAAGCTAACCAGTTAACAATACCTGATGGTTATTACGGTTTTGCTCACTAAAAGAAGCAATGAGTAAATTCGGCATTACTCTCAAACTTAACAATGCAAATCTAAAAACAATATTAAACATTCGAACCTGAAAAAGCAGATTACTTATTTGATAAAGAGCTAGCTAAAATGTTAGGCTTTAAAGTTGACACTCAGGTCACTAAAAGATTTGTTGTTGCGCCAAACGAAACTACTTTTAAGGGGGAAAATCCGCTCGATCTTGCATTACATTCATTACTTTATGTTCATTTGGATGAGCTGAGCACTGATGAAAACTTATATGATGGAAGGCCCTCAAATGTTTTAAGAGCTTTACCAGCAGGGAAAGCTGCATATTGCGATTATGAAATTATACAATTCCTAATTTACAGTTTAAAAGATTAGTTTGTGGGAGGGTTGGATCATTTAATATAAAAATTGCAGACAAAGCAGGGAAAGTTGTGAAATGCAATAACTACACATGTTTTGGAAATAAAATAATAAACTGTACTAAAAATGTCGCGTGGACCAGAAGAACCGGGAGTTACATTAGCGCCTGTGAGGTGTAAACCTTAGAATTAAAAGACCTTGCAGACGTTGCGGACTTTGAACAGAATGGTGAAATAGGCACTTTGTATGGTTTTGAGTACACTAAAGATGGTGATTATAAACGCAAAGAGTTAGCGACAGCAAAAGTTTCCTAAACTAGAACAGCTGCGCAATCTAGAAGCAAATAATGTTGGCCAGTATGAATATAAAATAGTTCGAAAGCCTGACTCAAATGGCACTTAGAACCATATTTAGAATGGGACATAAATTTGAATTCATAAGCCCATTTACATATTTTAGCCATCAAAAAGTTTCAGAAAAGCATTCAACTTGGCCCTTTACATGTAAGTCTTATGCCAGACGACAATAGTCGGAAGAGATTGAAATAAAGCCGTATGGGAATAAACAGTACATCCTCCACAGAAGAGAAACGGTTTTGAAAGATGCTTCTACAAAATTACAGTTCATTCCGCAAATGAAATTAGGAGACACGTTCACAATAATATTTGAAATTTCTGTCTTAAAAGATGTAAAGAGGGATGGGGTTGTGGCATTAGTGACGTCCTTCTAAAAGGAATTCTAATTAGCTGGCAAAACTTAGACGTTGAAAAACTTAAAGTTACCGTCTCATTCTTCACAATGGCGAGGATTATTAAGGTCATAACAACAAGCAACAAAATCAATATTAGTCTAAATAGAAACAATCTTACAGAACTGAATTGGATTAATCTTACGCATTTAGGCCTCATAGGGTTTTATTACACTGAACAAGTTTAACAGAGGACATGATAAAAACAATAACCGGATTAGATTAAGTTCTGTTATAAAACTATGGAGCAGTTAAACTTTATGACAAAAACCCCTCATTGTTCATTGATTTGTGGACAAACTGGTGTGGAAAACAATATTTATCCTCGACCTGTTACAAACAGTTTATCGTTATAATTTTGATCATATTGTAATTTTCTGCCCAACACTTAAATGGAACAAAGCATATCATAATAGAAGGTTTATATGGACAGATGATGACATATATTTAGTTGATCCTAGCAATAAACTGAGTGAGTGTTTAGAACAGTTTTATAGACTGTTTGAAGGAACGCAGACACTATTTATTATAGATGACTGTTCGGCAGAAAGAGACATAGTTAAAAAAAGAAATACTTTGTCAAAACTGGCTTTCAGTGGAAGACATGCTGGGATAAGTGTGTGGATTTTATGCCAAAAATATATACTCGGTTTTAAAAGACTTTAGAGAACAGTTAAAGACTGTAGTTTTATTTCACATGAAAGACAGAGACTCATTTGAAGAATGTTTGCGCGAAAATGATGTTATTGAAAATGATCAGGAAAAACATAGGATTAACAAAAACTGAAATCTGAAAAGTTTAGTAAATTAGTATTGAAAACGGATAACCTGCACAGTATGTTTGTTTGTAGATAATCGTTATTTTTTGGTTATTGACGTCTTACTTGTCAGAGAACAGTAATATGCGCTTGCGTGTGTGTGTGTGTGTGTGTGTGTGTGTGTGTGTGTGCCCGCCTCTCTGTCTGTCTGTCTGTCTCTCTCTGTCTCTCTCTTCTCTGTCTGTCTGCCGGTGATTCTCTCTCTCTCTCTTCCGCCACAGGAAAAAGGCGGCTTTAGGCCACTTTTGCCCAAAAACACGGTGGTGAAGCAAGTGAGTCAGGATTGGTAAAATGCTGTTCTCTACTTTATTTACCATGTGTAATATCCTGCTAAGTATAACGATAATAATTTCCACACATTATAAAGATTGTATGCACAATACATACCTGTTTTAGAAATATTTTGCTGCACGGCACCTTAGGTTTCACGGTTTCAGCTTTCCACCAAAAGCGTTACGTTGCCAGGGTTTCAAAGAAAAAGAGTCCGTTCAATTTATGACCGAATAGGATTTCGTCGATTGTGTTTCTTCAGTATTCATGTTTAAAGATTTCTTTTAATGTTTATAGAGAATGACATAATTTAATTTATCCATTTAAATTCACAAACAATTTAATCAACAATAAATCAAGCAGTTGAAAACATGCTGCATTCGGTTGATTACAATCCGCGAACGAAGGGGATAAGTCTAATAGCAATTTCTTCTTCTTGTCGCGAAAGCTGCCAGTTCAAACTTTGCATCAAGTGGAGAACGAATGAAAGGATGTTTCAATGGCTAAACTGAGGTAACGAGTAACAAGACAATCATGAACATACAATGGTAAAATGATTGAGATGGTTACACATGCGATTTAAAAAAAAATTAAATTTATTATCTGCAGATATATCGGGTCATGACAGATAATGACGCGCGCGCTCGGCGTTCGCCTCACGCATGCGTGCAACTGCAATGCGGGGTGAATCTGGGCATGGAAGTGGCCAGCCCACGTGCCGGCTCAAATGGGAAAGTATCGGGGAACCATCCTGGCTCCAGTATTCTCCATCTGGGCCCCAGATGCATACGGGTTATTCAGATGGGTCCCATGTGATCCCATATTCTGTGTTGACTGGGATGTTTATAACTGTTTATTCAGTTTCATAAAGCTTTCTGTCACCATTACATTTTCAGGATTCTGTCAAACGTCATTACTGGTAATTCTTGCATGTACATCGGCTACCGCAGCTGGTCTGTGCATGTCCATTCGTCTATTTGTCACAGCTGCACTTGCACCGTCTTGTGCATGGTCATCCGCCTTTCTTGCAACCACATCTGCTGCCACATCCTCTTACACCCTTGCATGCACATTTGATCAGTTCTCGGCAAGCTGCAGATGCTATCTGCGTGTCGTCCAAAAAGGCAACCAAACCTTGCTGTCCTTTACTTGTCCAGAGTCCAGCCCCATCCCTCTGGAGATGGTGCTTGCTGCTGGGGCTGGTCAGCAGTAATCCAAATGCTTGCCTGGTAGACAGCACGGTTTGAATGCTGTAATAATGCTCCTTGTGTGGGGGAAGGGCTTCCATCATCATCTTGTCTCTGTGCAAAACAGCTCCTCTACGGGCCTAATCAACGGAGCTCAGCTGGCTGGTTTTGTCATACAAGACAACTGTTTGTAGCGTTCCAGCAATCTGAAGTGGTGGCTGTTAGCATCCAGAGCAATCAAGGGATTTTCTGCAATGAACGTGAAGGCCTCCGTCACTGCAGGATAACATTTCCATGCAGCCCATGCAGACAGTTTTCCTTTGCTGAAAAAGGCAGACAGTGTGTCACAGCCCGTTAAGCTGCGGGAAAGTGGGGGAGGGCTGTAGACTTTTCCTCTCCAAGGGCATGAGTGATAGCATTGATGTGAAAGTAGGTGAAATTCTTCCCTGTGCTGAAAGCAACCCAAACGTCTGCTGCTGGCACACATGCCTGAAGCTGGCGGAACTTTCCGGTGATGATGATGATGGTGATGACATCAGTGTCTACAGTGCGAACTATGCAGGTATAGGAGCCAGTCTGCAATGCATCTTGCAGGTGTAGCAGTATCTTGTGTCTGCTTCCTCATGATCATTGTCTGGCATGCTGTGATCGCTCCTCTGATCAAAACTTTCTGGCCTGATGTATGACAACTACTTTTCCATTAGGAAACTGAGCTGTGGCAACTTTCTCTGACAGGAAGGCAGAGTTCTTGTTTGTTGTCAGGGTCTCTGAGAAACTCTTGCCTCTCTCTTTCAGGATTGCTTCCCTGGGCTGTCCCATGTTTGTCTTTGTTGGAGACTGGAACAGACTAATGCCTGTTCCATGGAAAGAACCTGTGGCTGTTGTGCTGGAGGGGTTGTGGTCGAGGTTATCTACAGCGTCCACTGTGAAGAAACCAAGACGAAGCTGGGGTGGGCACACAACACCTTCTTTCTTAGTGTGCAAGCAGACTGCGGTTGCCAGCTGATTCTCCAGCTGCAAGACGCGATCATAGCTGACACTGAGACCCAGTTCATGGAGCTCCGTGACTATCTTCCTTAACATTAAGCAGGTATGAATGTCAAGTCCGATATACAGAGGCAGTGGTGGTTCAAAGTTCACCGAATGACGAGATTTTCCTGCTGCTAGACCTTCCTCTTGAAGTTGAAAAGGATAGTTTGAGAAATGGTCAAACATGCCTGAGAGTCATTTGTGTCCTGTTGTTTTACATCTGGTCCATTGAGGAGCATAGAAACAAGCATATTCAGTGTTTACGGAACAGATTGTTCTTGACAGGAGCTGGAAACGAAGCATCAAAGTGAAATCTAGCTGCCTGGGAGATATCACTGCGAACTGTTTTTGCAGCTTTTGCAAAAGAATGGCAGCATCTCCTTCATGGTCACATTTCATGGCCTGTTTCAACATTTCTTGCAATTCCCTCTGGAAAAGTCCAGAACATGTGTTTTCCATCACTTTGTTCATGGGCTTGAGAGAAGTACTGAAGGATCTTTCTCTTGAAACGATCTCTTGTTTATTTTCTTTCGAAGACCAAGGTCTTGAAGACGCTTCTTGTACAGCTTACGAAGATCCACAAGCCGGAAGTGGAAGATTCCATCCTCTACAGAATTTTCGATGGAACTGGTAAGCTAAGTGAAGGCTCTGGCCTCAGTTTTGTACTCCTCCTTTTGGGATTCACGGACTCATGAAATTGCCTTGTCTTCCACCTATGGCGATTTCGGAGCTCACTCAGGCAGGTCAGATGGTATTTTGCTTCAGTAGCAACGAGGTCACCGCCGAAAATCTTGCCAGTGTCCTGTAAATCAGTGGCCATCCACCTAATATTCTCGTCTGCATCAAGAGTTTGAATTCATGGAGATGACCATCCTGTTTGCCGCAGGAAATGCACGAAGATTTTGGCAGAGTGTGGCGGTCTTCTCGGCGCTTCTCATCAGTGGCAGAGTCTGGATTATCTAAATTCAGCTCTCTTTTCCTTCAGCTCTGTCTGATTTGTCTGTAGTAAATTTTCCGCAGCAAGATTTGTGCCACTTCGCCCGATGTTCACACGAAGTCTTCAACATTGACACCTTCATCGAAGCACAGTTTTTGTGGTAATCTGTCTATTTGCGGAATACACCAACATTAGTCAGGAAAGTCTTGTATGGTGCTGTTTTGTCTCCTGTACCTGGACCATCCAATGGGCACTTGAGGTCCTCGCTGGTTTTCTGCTGGCATATCACACATGCACTCCAATCCATGCCGCGTTTTCATTTAAACCCTGATACATACACAGTACGCATGTGAGATATGCCTTCGGCATATATTCAGAGTCACTATTTCAACACAGAAATGTAAAATAACCATTGTCTATCATAAATCAGATACTGTATACAAACAGAGCGCCAACTTACAACTTTTAAATTCATCATTTCCATCTAACGGCGATTTTTCCAATTTTCGGAGTGCGAACATGAAAAATTGCATTTTGGCACGTACATGCTGTCAATATGACCTGTGCACATGGGGCCTAGCAAAAATTGAAAGTATTTTGCATGTAGATAGCTAGGAAAAAATGTCATACTTTTGTCGGTCTGTCCCCATCTAGTCAAAAGATCGCCGTAAGCTGCTAGCTATATGGGAATCGTGCAGGCTGTCGTTCATTGGATAGGGTTAAAGTGATGAGATTTTTGTCTTGTTCACTGTCAAAAGAGTAAGGGTTGAAATTTATGAGGTAAAATGAATTTGTTCACTGAGTAAAGTCAAACCGGAACCTTTGTATATACTGCCAGAGTCTTCAACTCGATGAAGGTGGGCAGATATGAAAGAAGAAGAAGAAACCGTAGAGGTCGATAAGGTCAGACGGACTGTTATTTGATAGACGGTTTCAAACCAGATCTTTGGGGGTCAGGTGGACTGTTGTTTAATTGGTAGGGGTCAAAGTGTGAAATCTTTGGGATCAGGAAGATTGTAAATAAAAAAAACTGGTCATTAAGAAAGGTCAAATTGTTGAGATCTATGGTGTCAGTTGGATTTCGAATAGAGATCTTAACGGAAGGTCAAGATGTGGAAACCTCTGGTGAACATTGAATAAGATATTTTATTAGTGAGTTGAGATACAGGTCAATAATAGTCAACAATGACGGCTGACCTACAAATTTGAAGATTGAAGATCTGTGGGTCAGATGAACTTTTGATAAAATTGTTCATGTTGATGGGTCAGAGTATGGGGATCAGTGGAATCAGTCGGATTGGCGTACTGAAGTCAATTGGCGTACTGAAGTCAAACTGTGGAGGTGTATGGGTACAGTGGTTTATTTTCTCATGTTACTGGAGGGGGAGGGGTAAGGGGTGGGGAAGGACCAGAATGCAGACATCTGTGTCGCCAGGTGGACTTTAAATGAATTATTCATAAATAAATCTACGTCGACCATTAGTGTGGGTTTAAGAACACATGAGAGGACCATACTCTGTTGAATGGTGAGATTAACGATCAAGTGGCCAGAAGCTCATATCACAAGTTATTCCTAGATCGAAATCTGTATGGTCCCCTTGAAATATGCTCGCTGTACTTTACGCTTTCAGTACATAAGGCTACATACCTCATTAAGCCAGGCCCGAAAGACGCAGCCATTTGCAGTGCTCATCAGGAAATTTTAGCAACACACCAGAGACGGATAAAGTGAATAAAAGTTGATCGAGTGTTTCGACCCACTCTCTCCGTTCAAGCCATTGCATAACTGACAATTGCATAACAGTATGACTCGCACATAGACTCACGTCAGAAAGGGGCACACAAGCTCATACGTATGCATACATACATTACTCGACGGAGGCGCACACACATAAACACACGCGCGCACGCTCAAGCACTCATTCTGTACTATGCATGCACGCACACATACTCCACTCGTGCACACGCTACATGCACGGCACACACACTCACGCGCGCGCAATAGTCGCACGCATATTCACACACGCGCGCGCGAGCACTCACATTATACGCACGCATGTGTGCACATAAACACACGTGCGCACACGCGCGCGCGCAGCCACACCACGCACACACACACACCTTCGCGCGCGCATGTATGCACACATGCATACACAACACACACACACACACACACACACACACACACTTACGCTCACGTGCGTGCTGTACCACACACACACACCACACACACACACACACCACACACACACACACACACACACACACTTACGCTCACGTGCGTGCTTGTACACACACACACCACACACACACCCCTCCGGGGGGTTGCGACCTTGTCGTGGTCGGAGGGTTTGCGTGGTCCAGTGATCCCTTAGGCTTTGCTGGCGGGGGCATCAATACTTGGAGATAGGCTGTTTTTTTCACACTGCTTCTAGGCCTGAGAGGTGCAGATGCTGTTTGGCCTAAGCGTAACGTGGTAAGGAGTTGATGCCCCTGGTAGGGCTTCCCATGTCAGATAGGCTAAGGGTGAGGATCCTGACTAACAGTAACCCGCCTTTCTCCTTTTCTTGTTTTCTGCCTCCCTTATTTGGCCCTTTTCTATCTTCGTCTCCCCTTCAAGTCTTCTTTTCCACACTCCTTTTCTCTCTGTGGTCTCCTTAAGATCCGCCGCGTTTGCCGTGCGGTGCGACCTGTGTCGGAGGGGAATGAGATCCTGGTGATTGAGAGGGCCAGCGCTCTCAACACATCACTTTGGCTCGGACCTCTCCTAGACAGGGAGTACACTTTGGCCCGGGTGTACTAATCGGCTCCCCTTCTTGGGGTTGGGTCAAGACGGGCAGTTCCCCAGCTGGCCAAGTAAACCCCTGCAGTGCTCAGCTCTCTGTTCCCGGGAGTTGAGCATGATCAGGGGGGATAGGGTTGGTTGCTTCTGCTTGTCGTATGTCTCTCCCGAAGCCTGGAAGGGGTCAAGACATTGGTTTCTTGGCCCTGGCCCCTTAGTTGGACTCCAAGGTGGGTGGGTAAGGGAGAGATGAAACACATTCACTCAATATGGCTTTTTCAAAACACATCCCCCCAAAAAAGAGGAAGGCAGCATCCCCTATTTCAGGGGATTTCGATTCTGACAGCGATTCGGATATGGAGGTACGACAGAAGACAGGTTTTTGGGCTTCCTGGCTCGTTATGGAAGGAACGGAGCAAGAAAGACCCCTTTCAGCTTTGAGCCCTTTTGCTATCCAAAAGGGCTTTCAAGGTATAGCAGGTGACCCTCGGTCCATCAAGAGGTTGAGGAATGGTTCCTTTCTTATTCAATGTAAGTCACACAAAGCAATCTGAACAGCTGCTGAAAGCAACGAAACTTGTGGACAGGAGATCAGGGTAACTCCCCACAAACAATTAAATTCATCAAAAGGAGTGATTCGCTGCAGGGAATTATCAGGTGTTTCAGAGGCAGAAATCAAAACGGAGCTGGCATCCCAGGGTGTGACGGAGGTGCGCAGGGTGACTATCAAGAAGGGTGCAGAAAGAGTGGCCACCAACACCCTCTTTCTGACATTCTGCAACCCTGTGCTGCCTCCGGTCATCAAAGTCGGCTACCTGATTGTCCGGGTTCATTTGTACGTTCCGTCCCCGTTGAGGTGCTTCCGATG
The DNA here is from genome assembly GCA_018398815.1 of Conus ventricosus. Lineage (NCBI taxonomy): Eukaryota > Metazoa > Mollusca > Gastropoda > Neogastropoda > Conidae > Conus > Conus ventricosus. The sequence continues at coordinate 81,101,539 of CM031614.1, forward strand.
CCAGAAGTTTGGCCATGTCAGAGACCGTTGTTCTGGGCAGGAGGTGTGTGGTATTTGCTGCAAGGCAACCCATGATGGGCCGTGTAAAGATCCGGCACATTGTGCAAACTGCGGTGGCGACCATCCCTCCTCTTCACGGAATTGTCCTCTGTGGATTCAGGAATCTGCAATACAAAGGGTTAAGACAGAAAAGAAGATCTCCTTTTTCGAAGCCCGCAAGCAGGTTGTGGGCAGTCAGTCGCCGACAGCTTCTTCGTATGCTTCGGCCGTAAAGAAAGTTCCAACAGTTCCAACTCGGTCAGTCTGCTGTCAGACTGATAACTTTACGTTTTCGAAGACATTGCAAGGAAAAACTGTCAGCTCTGGTGGAAGCAGGTCCACCACCTTCCAAACCAAAGTGACTGCCCTGGTGGAGGCAAAAAATCCGCCACCCCTCAGACTGCCCAGCAGTCTACAACATCTGCTGCTGGGCAGATTAAAAAACCAGCAGTTCCCCCTCGAACTCCTCTGTCCAGTGCCCGTGCGGGCAAGGGAGTTCCACCCAGTGTGGAGATGGTGGAGATAAGGAAAAACCCTCCACCATCTCCCAAATCCAGACCTCCACCTTCTCCAAAATCCAGGCCTTTGTCACCTGCGGGCAAGTCTGCCAGCGGGTCCAAAGACCAACACAGTCCAGTGAAACTAAAAAATAAGTTCACTCCATTGGCCGCAGATGCTGATGAGGAGATGACCTGATCTCTCTCCTTTTTCGCCCTCTGCACCATGGATAATACAATAATCCATTGGAATATCCGTGGTCTAAATTCCAACTTCGAGGAGCTACAGCTTCTGTGTCAATCTATGAAACCTTCTGTCGTAGCTCTTCAAGAAACCCAAATTCAAAGCCAGAAGACCTTTACTCTTTCTGGCTTTAATATTCTTTCAAAGCCTGCACAACCTTCCACGTTGGGACTGTCGGGCGGTGTTGCCCTTCTCCTTCACAAAACTTTGTTGTATAGTCCTGTCGCTCTGTCTACCTCCCTTCAGGCTGTAGCTGCGAGAGTCACTCTCCACAAGACTGTCACAATCTGTTCTCTTTATCTCTCACCTTCTGTCCCGGTTTGTCGTCAGGACCTTGTCAGTCTGATAGAGGAACTCCCTCGACCTTTTTTGCTGTTGGGTGACTTTAACGGTCACAACCCTCTTTGGGGTAGTACCGGTTCGTCATCCAGAGGTCTGCTGATTGAGGATGTCCTTTCGGATTTGGATTTGTGTTGTCTGAACGACGGATCTGCAACTTACCTCCATTCTTCCACAGGTTCACTTTCGTGTTTAGATTTGTCGGTTTGTGACCCCTCGCTGGTCCTGGACTATGAGTGGTCTGTCCATGACGATCTGCACGGAAGTGACCATTTCCCTGTCCTTCTACAACCTGTAATAACTGAACACGTCTCTGTCTCTCAGCATTTAAATTATAAGAAAGCAAACTGGGATCTATTTGCAGCCACTATTTCCAAGGAGTTCCAGGACACTGATTTTCTTCAGAGTCCTGACCCAGCTGAATCACTGACTAATACTATGATTAAATGTGCTAAAGCCTGTATTCCAGTGTCTTCCGACAAACTTCAAATGCCAAAAACACCCTGGTTTGATTCAGAATGCCAACAAATTTCCAAAGTTCGAAAACGGGCTCAGCGTCAGGTATACCAACGACCTTCGGGTCCCAACGCTCGAGCCCATCAGAAACTCCGTGCTAAATCAAGACACACTTTTAAAATCAGTAAACGTCGGTCCTGGAGAAGCTTCTGCTCCAGGCTGACATCAAACACTTCTAAGAAAAAAGTGTGGAAGATCATTAAGAAAATCAAAGGGAAGAACACCTGTCCCACTGTGAACCATCTCAAGTTTTCGGATTCTTTAATAACGGAAAAGAAAGCAGTTGCTAATCTGCTTGCTTCAACCATTGAAAAGAATTCCTCCTCTTCTAATAAATCAGTCACTTTTGTAAAACACAAAGCCCTAAAAGAAAAATCTCCCTGCAACTTTTCATCCGACAACATGGAAGACTACAATCTTCCTTTTACATTAAACGAGCTGAAATCTGCCTTACTCTCTTGCAGCGATTCCTCTCCAGGTATAGATGACATACATTATCAACTATTGAAACATCTTCCGCAAGAAGGTCTGAACATCCTGTTACAGGTATAGAACCACGTGTGGACTACAGGTTTTTTTCCCACCCTCTTGGCGGACAGCCCTCATTATTCCCATCCCCAAACCTGGAAAAGATCTTTCTAATCCATCTAACTACCGTCCCATAGCTTTGACCAGCTGTGTCTGTAAATTGATGGAAAAAATGGTCAATGCTAGGCTCATGTGGAAACTCGAAACCGATGGCCTTTTGGCGAAAGAACAGTGTGGTTTCCGCAAACATCGTAGTACAGTTGACCATTTGATTCGTCTGGAATCTACACTTAGAAACGCTTTTTTAAACAGACAGCATGCAGTGGCAATTTTCTTTGACTTGGAGAAGGCCTACGATACCACCTGGAAGTCGGGGATACTTCATGATCTCCACGATCTGGGTTTTCGAGGTCATCTTCCGCTTTTTATTCAAAATTTTTGGCAGAACGACAGTTTCAGGTCCGGGTTGGCACCACTCTCTCTGATGTCCACGAGCAGGAGTTGGGTGTTCCCCAGGGGAGCATACTGTCTCCTGCCCTCTTAGTATTAAAATCAACAACATTGTGAAATCAGTTCAGCAGGGTTCAGACTGCTCATTGTTTGTGGATGATTTTGCTGTCTACGCAACTGGAAGCCTGTACCCGAGTGTCCAGCGCAGGCTCCAGCTTTGCGTAGATAAAATCCATCAGTGGGCGGATGAAAACGGTTTCACCTTTTCTGCTACAAAACCCAGTGTATTCACTTCCATAATTTCCGTCAGTTTTTTCCAGATCCGGAACTTCAAGTCGGGAAATCTCCCATTCCAGCTGTTAAAGAGGCCAAATTTCTGGGAGTCATTTTTGACCAAAAACTTAACTTTCTCAGCCATATTAAAAATCTCAAAACTGCTTGCCAAAAGGCACTGAATATTCTGCGGGTCGTAGCACACACCGACTGGGGCGCTGATAAGAAAACTTTGTTGCACCTCTACAGAGCCCTGGTCCGTTCTAAACTGGACTACGGTTGTGCTGTGTACGGCTCCGCAAGATCATCTTACCTCAAACTCTTGGACCCTATCCACCATCAAGGGCTTCGTCTCTGTCTTGGAGCGTTCCGCACCACCCCTGTGTACAGCCTGTACGCAGAGGCAGGTGAACCTTCACTGTCCAATCGCAGGCTGAAACTGTCTTTGAATTATTACATCCGACTGTTCTCAGAACCGCAGAATCCTGCCTATGACTGTGTTTTTGACCCTCCGTTCCAAAGTAAGTTTGAAACAAACCCGAAATGTATTCCGCCGTTTGGGCTTCGTATGCAGCCTCACGCGCGGAATGCAGGTATAGACCTGGGAGTAGTTTCTGATTTTTCCAAGTTTCCGGATCAACCTCCATGGACCTTTTTCACACCAGAGATTCGTTTTGATCTCGCAGCTTTCCGTAAGGAGTCTACCAGCTCTCTGGCGTACAAGGCTTTGTACGCCGAGCTCTGTTCCAAATTCCCATCCTATCAAAAAGTTTTCACTGACGGTTCCAAGTCTGAGGATGGAGTGGCCTGTGCAGCCTACTGCCCTGGGGCTCCTTCTCAGATATTGTTGGAACATATACATTCAGATGCTTCTGTCTATTCTGCTGAACTTACTGCTCTAGTACTGGCTTTGAAGATAATCTCCCATTCTTCGAGGAGGGACTTTCTGGTTCTGTCGGATTCGCTGTCAGCTTTGGAGGCCATAGCTGGCCGCAACCTTCAGCATCCAGAACTTTTACTTTTTTTTGAACTTTTTAGCAAGTTGAAGGCGGACGGTTACAACATTACTCTTGCTTGGGTTCCTGGCCATGTTGGCATCGGCGGGAACGAAATGGTTGATCGTTTGGCCAAGAACGCCACAAGAGAGAAACTGTCCAACACTTATATCCCCTGCTCAGATGTGAAACCCAAAATTAACGATTATGTGAGAGACCTCTGGCAGGAGGATTGGAACACACAGACGAGTAACAAACTCTTTCAGATCCGTCCAAACCTTAAAGACTTCCTCCCATCTACGTCGGGTGGTCGTAAAGAGGAAACGGTTCTGTGCCGGCTGCACACCGGCCATTCGTATTTTACCCATTCTTACCTTTTAAAGAGTGAAGAAGCTCCGTGGTGCATTCCATGTCATGCACCACTAACAATGAAACATGTTCTTTTAGAGTGTTGGGACTTGCACGATGTGAGACACAAACATTTTACAGCGGAGTCCATGAAGATCCTGTTCAGGATGTCCCGCCTGACGTGATCCTTGGGTTTTTGAGAGAAATTAACATTTTTCATCTGATTTGAGATTTTACGGAAGAAGGATTTTTAACAAAGTTTCTGGTTCGTTTGTAGACGATGTCATTTAACGAGATGTGTGAAAGGTTTTTTTTTTTTTTTTTTTTTTTTTTTTTAAATGACTGGTGAGTTGATTTTAACGTGGTGACAGCCCTGATGTGGCCCTCTGCGGTCGCTGGGCTATAAGCAACATTATCTTATCTTATCTTACACACACACACACACACACACACACGCACACACACACACACACACTTACGCTCACGTGCGTGCTTGTACACACACACACACACACACACACACACACACACACACACACACACACACACACACACACACACACACTTACGCTCACGTGCGTGCTTGTACACACACACACACACACACACACACACACACACACACACGGCTCGTCTGAGTACAGGTGAAGTTAAGGTTGCTGTTAGGAATATCACACACTTTGTTCGCCAAACAGACAAGCATTGCACGCTCTAATTCATTTTGAAAACTGCACGTGACATCGCCTGAGGGAATGACCCCCCCCCCCCCCCTCCCTCCCCATCTCATCTTACCCCCATCTCTAGAATTCCCGTCGATCGTCAGCTGGACGCTTCACTCCCAAATCGATGCCTCTCGTGTAGGAACACTTCAATAAAAGAGTCCTTAAGCTGTCTTCATTCTCACCCTACTTGCCATCACATGGCATTAATTCGGTTTTTTTTTTTAACCCAAGGACAAAATTTTCTTCTTCGTGCTGAAAAGAAATGTGTGTAGAGAACAAAAACGACAACCCTCTATCTAAACGGTTGAACTTTCAATATGACCCTTACGGTGACCCCTGAATTCTGACTTTCCGCAGTTCGACAAACAACAAATGGCCGACAAAGCCATTGCCAACTAAACTTCGGTGAAAAACACCCGAAAGAACAGGGGCAAAAAGGTGATTGTTTCGAACTGATTTTTTTTCTTCTTTAAATTACTTACACATCCGGTATAACGTGCCAGTTTTACGTCGAAATGGTGGGTGCTTTTGTGTTCTGGTTTACTTCAAATAGATATCAGTCAGTCAGAGCATGGCACAATCATACATACAGCATCACTTCGATCTCTGTCCTGATACTATTATACTCATGGCGTCAGCCTGATGTAATCAGCTATGACAAGTGTTTAAAACCCAGATATGGATAAAATTTGAATTGTGTATATATTTTCAGAACCCACTTTTTATTTTCTAAACTTGTGCTTACACTCCGGAGCAGTGGGGGTGGGGGGAGAGGGGAGGGGGATTAACACCTGATTAAAACACAAACCTGAATGAATAAATATGTAAATAAATAAAAAAAAGTTTTCTATCAGTATGGTCATGTCATTTTCATGTTCAACTATCGAGTCCGAGTTAAGATCTTCTGCAGAAAGGCATTGGTCGAGGCATTCTTATAAGCCTAAGCTGCATCTGTTATGAAAACCAGCCTGCTACATATAGCTAGCAAATAGTAACATTTCTCATTTAGACAGTACTGCATACCAAAATAATGATGACTGCTATCTCAGAGAGACGGAGACTGTATCTGACAACACACACACACACACACACACCACACACACACACACCACACACACACACACACACACACACACACTGACTGACTGAAACCATTTACTGTCAGATTAACATAGTGTTGTACTGACAGACACACACACACACACACACACACACACACTCACACACACACACACACACACACACACACACACACTCACACACACACACACACACACACACACACACACACACATACACACACACTAAAGCACATTAGTAGGGTTTTTTTTTTTTAATGTGTAACCAGTGTTGTGTGGCAAATAGGATTTATAATGGTACTGTACCTAAGTTACGCTTCGACCACAGTGCTGGCAACACCAGGAAAGGTCTGTACATTTAGTGTGATCTGTTTTTTTGATAATTTGGCTTTAGACGGAATGGTATATACTTTGTCTTCTTATTTACTCTGTTCTGTTTTATTTGGTGTGTGTGTGTGTGTGTGTGTGTGTGTGTGTGTGTGTGTGTGTGTGTGTGTGTGTGTGTGTGTGTGTGAGTGCTTGCGCGTGCGTAAGCATGCACGTGTGCGCAGGCATGTATACACGTCGCATTTCCAGAAAATGCAGAACTAAATAAACTAAACTTAGAGATTTCAAGTGAGTGGCTGAGTGACTCTGTGTGTGTGTGTGTGTGTGTGTGTGTGTGTGTGTGAGAGAGAGAGAGAGAGAGAGAGAGAGAGAGAGAGAGAGAGAGAGAGAGAGAGAGAGAGAGAGAGAGAGATAGAGAGAGTGTGGAGAAGAGCAGTGCGTGAGCGTGGGAATAAGGCTGGAAAAGCTTGTAGATGATAAGGTGGTGTGGAACGTAGTTTGGAAAGTAAGTTAGCAGCTAGTAACTTAAAGGGCAATAACCTAGTGGGCGATAGGTTAGAGGGTGATAAATTAGCGGGTAATAAGTTAGAGGGCGATGATTTAGAGGACGATAAGATAGAAGGCGATACAATAGAGGACGATAAGATCGCGGGTGATAATTTATAGTGTGATAGTTTAGAGAGTGATAAATTATCGGGTTGCAGGGCCATAGAGGGTGATAAATTTGAGGGCAGTATTGTATTAGGTCGTGAGTTAGCAAGCAATAAGATAAAAGATAATAAGATTGTCGATAATGGACCAGCCGCCGTGGCGAAGTGGTTAGCGTCGCGGACTCCTGGTTGGGAGGTCGCGGGATCGATTCCCACCAGAGTCATGTGGGATTTTTCTGCCCCGACCGGCTCCTAGCCAGAGTTGAGTTTGCTACGGGCTCAGTTGGGAAGACTGGGTCCACACAGTCGAGTTTCATTCACTTAATGGATGCGTTTCTGAGTGTTGCTCAAATTTCCTGACCAGCACAGCAGGTGCCTGTATCTCTCGGGCCTGGTTGACGCGGGATATATTATGAAAGGAAGCGTAGAGTACAGTCCTGTCATGTAGTCTCAGACCGAAATGGAAATCCGTAGCATCATCTTTATCATCCTCATTCTCATCGATCAGCATTAAAAAAAAGTCTCAAATTTTGTGGCCCTTCATGCCCTGCTCTCGTGGTGACCTCAGATTCGATGTCCTCTCCACGTCTGTGACCTTGGTTTGGTTCCGTCGGGGTCACCGGTATCGGCGGAGGCTGTCGTTGGACGGACGTGGTGGCGCCCTCCAGAGGGAGAGCTCACTCACGCCGGCTCCGCGACTAAGCAATTATTATCGTCAGTAGGGGGCTTAGTAGGTGGTGTCCTGCGTATGTTGGATCAGAACAGGCGCCACTGAACACCACCGAAGTGACTCGGCAGCAGTGCAGTGTCTCCTCCGGTGGGTTGCCTCTTGACAACTTGACATTGACAGCTCCCTGTGGATTGCCGGTGTGGGGGCTGCGGCAGGGCCGACTGAGCTGTGGCTGTGGACGGGGTGTCAAATAAGCGGCGTGGGTGCACTGCCTCTGAGGTGGCACAGAGGTTAAGACAGAAAAAAAAAATTGTCGATAAGTTTCCAGTAAGTTATGGGCGACAAAGGAAATGAAAGCATTTCTGGAAAACGGGCCAAATCACAATGTTAAACACACAAAGTGTGAAGTAACGCAGGTTTTAAGTATGCTACAAAACAGACAAGCAACTTTTTGACAAATGTGTTTTTCATCAGACCTTACAAACAATAAATAAGAATGCACAAAACAAAATTCGCCTGATAGGAGGCAGCATTAGAATCGTTAATGATTTTTTTTTTCAAAAGTCATTGCTACCCCCCCCCACCCCCCACACACACACACACACCAAGCTGCTGCCCCCTCCCTTCCTCCCCAACTCCTTTTCCTCCCCTTTGTTCCTTTACGTGCGGACTCCGAGGAAGGACTGAGCCTGGTGGTTGTCCATCTGAAGGTTTGCGAATCGTCATGGTGTCACCTCCCTCCCTCAGACCATTCAGTATCATTCCATGCAGTCAAATATGTTCACCCGCTGTCATTGTCTGTCTGTCCCTCTCTGTCTCTGTCTCTCTGTCTGTCTGTCTGTCTGTCTGTCTGTCTCTCTCTCTCTCTCTCTCTCTCTCTCTCTCTCTCTCTCTCTCTCTCTCTCTCTCTCTCTCCTGTCTGTCTGTCTGTTAATCTGTGTGTGTGTGTGTGTGTGTGTGTGTGTGTGTGTGTGTGTGTGTGTGTGTGTGTGTGTGTGTGTGTACTGTCTGTTAATCTGTGTGTGTGTGTGTGTGTGTGTGTGTGTGTGTGTGTGTGTGTGTGTGTGATGGAGTGAAGTGTCCAGTGTGAATGATGGAGTGAAGTGTCCAGTGTGAATGAGTTGATCCATGATGGAGTAAAGTGTCCAGTGTGAATGAGTTGATCCATGATGGAGTGAAGTGTCCAGTGTGAATGAGTTGATCCATGATGGAGTGAAGTGTCCAGTGTGAATGAGTTGATCCATGATGGAGTGAAGTGTCCAGTGTGAATGAGTTGATCCTTGATGGAATGAAGTGTCCAGTGTGAATGAGTTGATCCGTGATGGAATGAAGTGTCCAGTGTGAATGAGTTGATCCGTGCTACAGCCAAATGAGCGCACCGGCGTCAGTGTTTCATCATCACTAACAGTTCATGCGGGCAGAGAAACGCTCGCAGTTCTATCAGTATTCTTTTACTTCAAATATTCATAATGGGTCTCTCAGATTTTATGACCGAACATCTTAGTTTTTAACCTTAAGTGCTCTTTTTTTTCTCCTGAACTTTATGTGAGCAGTGTGATATTAAAGTTATCCTCATTGAATTCGGGAACAGCAAGTGGAACAGAGCAAGGGATGCAAATTTTATACAGCTGATCTAAGAAAACGCAGTTAAAACCTTTAGTTCTCATGATTATACCCTGAGAAAGAGACTTCAACAGACCTCGTTCTAGTGTGAATTCCTTAAAACTTGAACATTAGTTTTAAGTAGCCCTGTTTGTACTGGGAGCTAAACATCATCTGCTGAACTTCGCACTTTTTGCACTGTGACAAACTTGATATGAAACATTATCTACTGTTTTTTCGTCTGTCTCCTCTTCTGTGTCTCTCCAGTTCCCCATATCCACCTCGTCCCAGTGCTGGCCAGTGGCAGCCCAGTACCGCAGTCTGCAGGCAGAAAATTGTCTTAGGTCGTCAAGAGGCAACCCACCAAAGGAGACACTTCACTGCTGTGGAGTCCTTGGCTGGTGTTCAGTGCTGCTGTGGAGTTCCTTGGGTGGTGTTCAGCGGTGCTGTGGAGTTCCTTGGGTGGTGTTCAGTGGTGCTGTGGAGTTCCTTGGGTGGTGTTCAGTGGTGCTGTGGAGTTCCTTGGGTGGTGTTCAGCGGTGCTGTGGAGTTCCTTGGCTGGTGTTCAGCGGTGCTGTGGAGTTCCTTGGGTGGTGTTCAGCGGTGCTGTGGAGTTCCTTGGCTGGTGTTCAGCGGTGCTGTGGAGTTCCTTAAGTGGTGTTCAGCGGTGCTGTGGAGTTCCTTGGCTGGTGTTCAGCGGTGCTGTGGAGTTCCTTGGCTGGTGTTCAGCGGTGCTGTGGAGTTCCTTGGGTGGTGTTCAGCGGTGCCTGTCCTGATCCGACATGGAGTTCCTTGGGTGGTGTTCAGCGGTGCTGTGGAGTTCCTTGGGTGGTGTTCAGCGGTGCTGTGGAGTTCCTTGGGTGGTGTTCAGCGGTGCTGTGGAGTTCCTTGGGTGGTGTTCAGCGGTGCTGTGGAGTTCCTTGGGTGGTGTTCAGTGGTGCTGCGGAGTTCCTTGGCTGGTGTTCAGCGGTGCTGTGGAGTTCCTTGGGTGGTGTTCAGTGGTGCTGCGGAGTTCCTTGGGTGGTGTTCAGTGGTGCTGCGGAGTTCCTTGGGTGGTGTTCAGCGGTGCTGTGGAGTTCCTTAAGTGGTGTTCAGCGGTGCTGTGGAGTTCCTTGGCTGGTGTTCAGCGGTGCTGTGGAGTTCCTTGGCTGGTGTTCAGCGGTGCTGTGGAGTTCCTTGGGTGGTGTTCAGCGGTGCTGTGGAGTTCCTTGGGTGGTGTTCAGTGGTGCTGTGGTGTTCCTTGGGTGGTGTTCAGCGGTGCCTGTCCTGATCCGACATGGAGTTCCTTGGGTGGTGTTCAGCGGTGCTGTGGAGTTCCTTGGGTGGTGTTCAGCGGTGCTGTGGAGTTCCTTGGGTGGTGTTCAGCGGTGCTGTGGAGTTCCTTGGGTGGTGTTCAGCGGTGCTGTGGAGTTCCTTGGGTGGTGTTCAGTGGTGCTGCGGAGTTCCTTGGCTGGTGTTCAGCGGTGCTGTGGAGTTCCTTGGGTGGTGTTCAGTGGTGCTGCGGAGTTCCTTGGGTGGTGTTCAGTGGTGCTGCGGAGTTCCTTGGCTGGTGTTCAGCGGTGCTGCGGAGTTCCTTGGGTGGTGTTCAGTGGTGCTGCGGAGTTCCTTGGGTGGTGTTCAGTGGTGCTACGGAGTTCCTTGGGTGGTGTTCAGTGGTGCTGCGGAGTTCCTTGGCTGGTGTTCAGCGGTGCTGCGGAGTTCCTTGGGTGGTGTTCAGCGGTGCTGTGGAGTTCCTTGGCTGGTGTTCAGCGGTGCTGCGGAGTTCCTTGGCTGGTGTTCAGTGGTGCTGTGGAGTTCTTTGGGTGGTGTTCAGTGGTGGTGTGGAGTTCCTTGGGTGGTGTTCAGTGGTGCTGCGGAGTTCCTTGGCTGGTGTTCAGCGGTGCTGCGGAGTTCCTTGGCTGGTGTTCAGTGGTGCTGCGGAGTTCCTTGGGTGGTGTTCAGTGGTGCTGCGGAGTTCCTTGGGTGGTGTTCAGTGGTGCTGCGGAGTTCCTTGGCTGGTGTTCAGTGGTGCTGCGGAGTTCCTTGGGTGGTGTTCAGCGGTGCTGCGGAGTTCCTTGGCTGGTGTTCAGTGGTGCTGCGGAGTTCCTTGGGTGGTGTTCAGTGGTGCTACGGAGTTCCTTGGGTGGTGTTCAGTGGTGCTGCGGAGTTCCTTGGCTGGTGTTCAGCGGTGCTGCGGAGTTCCTTGGGTGGTGTTCAGCGGTGCTGTGGAGTTCCTTGGCTGGTGTTCAGCGGTGCTGCGGAGTTCCTTGGCTGGTGTTCAGTGGTGCTGTGGAGTTCTTTGGGTGGTGTTCAGTGGTGCTGTGGAGTTCCTTGGGTGGTGTTCAGTGGTGCTGCGGAGTTCCTTGGCTGGTGTTCAGCGGTGCTGCGGAGTTCCTTGGCTGGTGTTCAGTGGTGCTGCGGAGTTCCTTGGGTGGTGTTCAGCGGTGCTGCGGAGTTCCTTGGGTGGTGTTCAGTGGTGCTGCGGAGTTCCTTGGCTGGTGTTCAGTGGTGCTGCGGAGTTCCTTGGGTGGTGTTCAGCGGTGCTGCGGAGTTCCTTGGCTGGTGTTCAGTGGTGCTGCGGAGTTCCTTGGGTGGTGTTCAGTGGTGCTGCGGAGTTCCTTGGGTGGTGTTCAGTGGTGCTGCGGAGTTCCTTGGGTGGTGTTCAGTGGTGCTGCGGAGTTCCTTGGGTGGTGTTCAGTGGTGCTGCGGAGTTCCTTGGCTGGTGTTCAGTGGTGCTGTGGAGTTCCTTGGCTGGTGTTCAGTGGTGCTGCGGAGTTCCTTGGGTGGTGTTCAGTGGTGCTGCGGAGTTCCTTGGGTGGTGTTCAGTGGTGCTGCGGAGTTCCTTGGGTGGTGTTCAGTGGTGCTGCGGAGTTCCTTGGGTGGTGTTCAGTGGTGCTGCGGAGTTCCTTGGGTGGTGTTCAGCGGTGCTGAGGAGTTCCTTGGGTGGTGTTCAGCGGTGCCTGTCCTGATCCGACATACACAGGGCACGGTCTACAACCTCCTTCCCCTTCCTCTGCCTGCGCCTTGCTGATGACAGAGATGCTTGGTCAGGGTGCCAGAGTGAGTGACCTGGAGAGTGTCACAGTGTTCATGTAGCAACAGTTCCATGAACTCCCCCGTGCTGACGATTTTCACACAGAGCCAGCTTGGGTGTGGACATACACAGGAAATTAAAACTGAGGTCAGGGCGAGAGCATGGCATGAAGAAGCACACAATTCGAGATTTGTTTTCTAAATGATGGTACATTAGGATGATGAATATGATGCTCTAGTTTTTAGACTACATGACAGGGATGCATTCCGCGCTTCCTTTCTCAAAGTATAGCAGCATTAACCAGGCCAGAGAGATACAGATCCTTGCAGTGTTCAGGAAGTTTGAGTAGCACTCTCAGAGATGCCTCCTTTGAACAGACGGAACTCGGCTGTGTGGTTCCAGGCTTCTCTTTGAGGGCGCAGCAAACTCAACTCTGGGTAAAACCAGCAGGGACCAGGAAAAAAATTCCACAAATAAATGCCGTTGATGGGATTTGAACGTATACTCCTTTAACTGGCAAGTCCGTGACATTAACCATTACACCTGTTGGTGTATCTTTTCTTTGTTCCACCAGCCTGGACCAATGACCACAGACGACTCAGGCCTGCTCAACCTCCCCGAGGAGGTCCTCCTCCACATCTTCTCCTACCTGCCAGTGTCAGACCTGGTGCTGGGGGTCAGGCCCACGTGTCACTATCTCCACCAGCTGTCCCTGGCTCCTGCTGTCTGGAACCCTCTTGTGGTGGACCTTTGCCCACCTCTCCGCGGCAAGTCGGAGAAGCACTTCATGGGCATGCTTCATCAGAAGTGTGTCACTGGCGTACGTCGTGATGACGGTTGCAAGACTACAGGCAACGGGTTTCTCCACGGTGATGACGTAGATGTGGTGGAATTGAGGACCGTGGTGACGTCTGTCAGAGAAAGGGGAGATGTATGGCCCCGGTGCCCCATCACTGACCACATGTGTTATCCTAACTTACAACGACTCACGCTCGTCAGGTGCACCTTGCCACGGCATGCCTTTCTGGGCAGATATAACGCTCTCCTCTATCTGCACATACAAGTCAGATACGCGTACGAACATAGGAACAGATCCTTCGTTGCAGGCTGTTTCGGCACTTTCAAAGGCTTGCGAAGACTGCAGACCTTGAGATTCCTCCTTGGTCGTGGCGCACAGCTGTATGAGGCTGCAGTGAGGTCCATTACAGACTACGTCCAGACGGGACCTGAACTGACTGAGCTTCAGCTGGAACTGCGCCTGGGCAGCGACGTCGTGAAGACGATCCTCGAACACTGTTCAGAGCTGCGAGCCCTCGGCTTGTCCAGGTCTGACCTCACGTCCGAAGCCTTCCGCGCAGTGGCCAGGAAGCCCAGCTGGTCACTGCGTTCTCTGAGACTGAGCAAGTGTCTGGCACTGGATGACCGATGTGTGAGCGTTATTTCAACGGCTTTCCCGAACCTTCAGGCCCTCGATGTAGCTCTGACGAAGAGGACGACACGTCAAGGAGTGAGTCTTTTGCTCAAAGCGTGTTCTCGTTTGGAACAGTTAAAACTGATCAGATATTGGACTTACGCTGACTGTTTTGACGACGGAGTCCCTCCTGACAGTTCTGACAACGACACCGACTCAGACTCGGACACAGACACCGTCACAAGGAGAATCTACACGGGGCACTGCCTGTATGAATATTTCCACAACCAGGATCGCAGGAATTTCCAAGGCCTGTACTTGAGCAGCTTTTTATTCGATTATCTCCGTTTCCGACATTGGTGTCGTGGACAAGCTGGGAATGCTCGAACGATCAACGTCGGTGGGAGGTCTAGGAGGAGAGAACTGTCGTTCAAAAGTGTGTGACTGTTGGGCGGGGTTGGCGAACGTTCCGTTCTCACGATTCACCAGTGTTCTTAGAGGATGAAAACGTGCACGTGATCTTTTGTGTTGAAGCAGATATGAAAAGACAGAAAATGTAGACAAAATTGATTGTTTGGGACAAAAATTACAAAGTTTTGGAGGGGAAAAGATTAGTTTTCTGGAGTAGAATGAGGGGTGGGGGGGTGGGAGGGGGGAGTAGGGGTGGAGGAGGGGCAGCAGAAGAGTTTTTCTTTTCTTTCTTTCTTTTCTTTGTTTCCTTCTTTCTTTCTTTCTTTTTTCTTTCTTTGTTTCTTTCTTTCCTTCTTTCTTCCTTTTTTCTTTCTTTCTTTTCTTCTTCCTTCCTTTCTTTCTTTTTCTGTGTCAGATGTCAAGGAGCTTGCAGGTAAACAGAGTGATAGTCGACAACCAGGGCCAGTGCAGTGGTAGAGAATGTGTAGCGGGCATGGGCATGAAGTCACTACACTCGTGTGCTCAGAGCTGGCCCTGTCCACACCACACCATCACAGCTCAACACAGGCACCACACCATCACAGCTCAACACAGACACCACACCATCACAGCTCAACACAGACACCACACCATAACAGCTCAACACAGACACCATACCATCACAGCTCAACACAGGCACCATACCATCACAGCTCAACACAGGCACCACACCATCACAGCTCAACACAGGCACCATACAATCACAGCTCAACACAGGCACCACACCATCACAGCTCAACACAGACACCACACCATCACAGCTCAACACAGGCACCACACCATCACAGCTCAACACAGGCACCACACCATCACAGCTCAACACAGGCACCACACCATCACAGCTCAACACAGACACCACACCATCACAGCTCAACACAGGCACCACACCATCACAGCTCAACACAGGCACCACACCATCACAGCTCAACACAGGCACCACTGCAGGCACCACACCATCACAGCTCAACACAGGCACCACTACAGGCACCACACCATCACAGCTAAACACGGGCACCACTGCAGGCACCACACCATCACAGCTCAACACAGACACAACACCATCACAGCTCAACACAGACACCACACCATCACAGTTCAACACAGACACCACACCATCACAGCTCAACACAGGCACCACACCATCACAGCTCAACACAGGCACCACACCATCACAGCTCAATACAGGCACCACACCATCACAGCTCAACACAGGCACCACACCATCACAGCTCAACACAGGCACCACACCATCACAGCTAAACACAGGCACCACTGCAGGCACCACACCATCACAGCTCAACTTAGACACCACTACAGGCACCACACCATCACAGCTCAACACAGGCACCACACCATCACAGCTAAACACAGGCACCACTGCAGGCACCACACCATCACAGCTCAACTTAGACACCACTACAGGCACCACACCATCACAGCTCAACACAGACACCACACCATCACAGCTCAACACAGGCACCACTACAGGCACCACACCATCACAGCTCAACACAGGCACCACACCATCACAGCTCAACACAGGCACCACACCATCACAGCTCAACACAGGCACCACACCATCACAGCTCAACACAGGCACCACACCATCACAGCTCAACACAGGCACCACTACAGGCACCACACCATCACAGCTCAACACAGGCACCACACCATCACAGCTCAACACAGGCACCACACCATCACAGCTCAACACAGGCACCACTACAGGCACCACACCATCACAGCTCAACACAGGCACCACACCATCACAGCTCTACACAGGCACCACTACAGGCACCACACCATCACAGCTCAATACAGGCACCACTCAAGGCACCACACCATCACAGCTCAACACAGACACCACTACAGGCACCACACCATCACAGCTCAACACAGGCACTACACCATCACAGCTCAACACAGGCAACACTACAGGCACCACACCATCACAGCTCAACACAGACACCACTGCAGGCACCACACCATCACAGCGCAACACAGACACCACTGCAGGCACCACACCATCACAGCTCAACACAGGCACCACACCATCACAGCTCAACACAGGCACCACTACAGGCACCACACTATCACAGCTCAAAACAGACACCACTACAGGCACCACACCATCATAGCTCAAAACAGGCACCACTACAGGCACAACACCATCACAGCTCAACACAGGCATCACACCCATCACAGCTCAACACAGGCACCACTACAGGCACCACACCCATCACAGCTCAACACAGGCACCACTACAGGCACCACACCATCACAGCTCAACACAGGCACCACACCATCACAGCTCACACAGACACCACACCATCACAGCTCAACACAGACACCACACCATCACAGCTCAACACAGGCACCACACCATCACAGCTCAACACAGACACCACTACAAGCACCACAACATCACAGCTCAACACAGGCACCATACCATCACAGCTCAACACAGGTACCACACCATCACAGCTCAATACAGGCACCACTGCAGGCACCACAACATCACAGCTCAACACAGACACCACACCATCACAGCTCAACACAGGCACCACACCATCACAGCTCAACACAGGGACCACACCATCACAGCTCAACACAGGCACCACAACATCACAGCTCCACACAGGCACCACACCATCATAGCTCAACACAGACACCACTACAGGCACCACACCATCATAGCTCAACACAGACACCACTACAGGCACCACACCATCATAGCTCAACACAGGCACCACACCACCACAGCTCAACACAGGCACCACTACAGGCACCACACCATCACAGCTCAACACAGACACCACTGCAGGCACCACACCATCACAGCTCAACACAGACACCACTACAGGCACCACACCATCACAGCTCAACACAGGCACTACTACAGGCACCACACCACCACAGCTCAACACAGGCACCACACCATCACAGCTCAACACAGGCACCACACCATCACAGCTCAACACAGGCACCACACCATCACAGCTCAACACAGGCACCACTGCAGGCACCACACCATTACAGCTCAACACAGGCACCACACCATCACAGCTCAACACAGACACCACTGCAGGCAGCACACCATCACAGCTCAACACAGGCACCACACCATCACAGCTCAACACAGGCACCACACCATCACAGCTCAACACAGACACCACTACAAGCACCACAACATCACAGCTCAACACAGGCACCATACCATCACAGCTCAACACAGGTACCACACCATCACAGCTCAATACAGGCACCACTGCAGGCACCACAACATCACAGCTCAACACAGACACCACACCATCACAGCTCAACACAGGCACCACACCATCACAGCTCAACACAGGGACCACACCATCACAGCTCAACACAGGCACCACAACATCACAGCTCCACACAGGCACCACACCATCATAGCTCAACACAGACACCACTACAGGCACCACACCATCATAGCTCAACACAGACACCACTACAGGCACCACAACCATCATAGCTCAACACAGGCACCACACCACCACAGCTCAACACAGGCACCACTACAGGCACCACACCATCACAGCTCAACACAGACACCACTGCAGGCACCACACCATCACAGCTCAACACAGACACCACTGCAGGCACCACACCATCACAGCTCAACACAGACACCACTACAGGCACCACACCATCACAGCTCAACACAGGCACCACACCATCACAGCTCAACACAGGCACCACACCATCACAGCTCAACACAGGCACCACACCATCACAGCTCAACACAGACACCACTGCAGGCACCACACCATTACAGCTCAACACAGGCACCACACCACCACAGCTCAACACAGACACCACTGCAGGCAGCACACCATCACAGCTCAACACAGGCACCACACCATCACAGCTCAACACAGGCACCACACCATCACAGCTCAACACAGGCACCACACCATCACAGCTCAACACAGGCACCACACCATCACAGCTCAACACAGACACCACACCATCACAGCTCAACACAGGCACCAGACCATCACAGCTCAACACAGACACCACACCATCACAGCTCAACACAGGCACCACTACAGGCACCACACCATCACAGCTCAACACAGACACCACTACAGGCACCACACCATCACAGCTCAACACAGGCACCACACCATCACAGCTCAACACAGACACCACTACAGGCACCACACCATCACAGCTCAACACAGACACCACTGCAGGCACCACACCATCACAGCTCAACACAGGCACTACTACAGGCACCACACCACCACAGCTCAACACAGGCACCACACCATCACAGCTCAACTTAGACACCACTGCAGGCACCACACCATCACAGCTCAACACAGGCACCACAGCATCACAGCTCAACTTAGACACCACTGCAGGCACCACACCACCACAGCTCAACACAGGCACCACACCATCACAGCTCAACACAGGCACCACACCATCACAGCTCAACACAGGCACCACACCATCACAGCTCAACTTAGACACCACTGCAGGCACCACACCACCACAGCTCAACACAGGCACCACACCATCACAGCTCAACACAGGCACCACACCATCACAGCTCAACACAGGCACCACACCATCACAGCTCAACACAGACACCACACCATCACAGCTCAACACAGGCACCACACCATCACAGCTCAACACAGGCACCACACCATCACAGTTCAACACAGACACCACACCATCACAGCTCAACACAGGCACCACACCATCACAGCTCAACACAGACACCACACCATCACAGCTCAACACAGGCACCACACCATCACAGCTCAACACAGACACCACACCATCACAGCTCAACACAGGCACCACACCATCACAGCTCAACACAGGCACCACTACAGGCACCACACCATCACAGCTCAACACAGACACCACACCATCACAGCTCAACACAGGCACCACTACAGGCACCACACCATCACAGCTCAACACAGGCACCACACCATCACAGCTCAACACAGGCACCACACCATCACAGCTCAACACAGGCACCACTACAGGCACCACACCATCACAGCTCAACACAGGCACCACACCATCACTGCTCAACACAGGCACCACACCATCACAGCTCAACACAGACACCACACCATCACAGCTCAACACAGGCACCACTGCAGGCACCACACCATCACAGCTCAACACAGGCACCACACCATCACAGCTCAACACAGACACCACACCATCACAGCTCAACACAGGCACCACTACAGGCACCACACCATCACAGCTCAACACAGACACCACTACAGGCACCACACCATCACAGCTCAACACAGACACCACTACAAGCACCACAACATCACAGCTCAACACAGACACCATACCATCACAGCTCAACACAGGCACCACACCATCACAGCTCAACACAGGCACCACTGCAGGCACCACACCATAACAGCTCAACACAGACACCACACCATCACAGCTCAACACAGACACCACTGCAGGCACCACACCATCACAGCTCAACACAGACACCACTGCAGGCACCACACCATCACAGCTCAACACAGACACCACACCATCACAGCTCAACACAGACACCACTGCAGGCACCACACCATCACAGCTCAACACAGACACCACACCATCACAGCTCAACACAGGCACCACTGCAGGCACCACACCATCACAGCTCAACACAGGCACCACTACAGGCACCACACCATCACAGCTCAACACAGACACCACACCATCACAGCTCAACACAGACACCACTACAGGCACCACACCATCACAGCTCAACACAGGCACCACTGCAGGCACCACACCATCACAGCTCAACACGACACCACTACAGGCACCACCCCATCACAGCTCAACACAGGTACCACTGCAGGCACCACACCATCACAGCTAGCTCAACACAGACACCACACCATCACAGCTCAACACAGCCACCACTGCAGGCCACCTAGGTCACTCAGCAGCAGTGCAGTGTCTCTTCTGTGCAGTGTCTCTTCTGGTGGGTTGCCTCGGGATAACCATGTATGAAGCGCCTCACCACTAACACCAGTCGTCCCTTACCTCCCCCCCCACTACTAACACCAGTCTCCCCTTACCTTCCCCCCACCTCTCTCCCTCCTCCTCCGTCCTCAGTCCCACCGATTCACAGCGAGGCAGAGGAGGTGATAGGTGGATTTACGGAGTGATGGATGGGAGAGGGGGGGGGGGGGGAGATGAGGAGAATGATGGGTTGGGGAATCGGAGGAGGAGAGGAAGTGCGAGTCAGAGAAGGAGGGGGGTTGGAGAGGAGAGGGGTTGGGGCCGGGGGAGTGAGGAGCGAGTTTCTGGGGAGATAGATAGATAGATAGATTGAGAGAGAGAGAGAGAGAGAGAGAGAGAGAGAGAGAGAGAGAGAGAGAGTGCATTGTTGTGTTATGGTGATAATCTTTTTGATATGAGAATTGTTGTGTTATGGTGATCATCTTTTTGATATGAGAATTGTTGTGTTATGGTGATCATCTTTTTGATACGAGAAGGGCAAAACGTCAGATGGTCACGTTGCTCGTGTCATGAATCTAGATGATGTTCAGCTTGCTGGGGGCCACGCTGTAGAGCAGTAACAGACTTGTTGGGGTTGTCCTTGAGGAGTTTGTCAAGACCTCTTGGGTAGGAAGAGACTTACGGTGATTGTCAGTGTACAGTTTGTTGATGGTGTCTTTGTCAAGGAATGCATGACTTACCGTCGTTTTCAGTATACATTATGTTGAAGGTGTCTTTGTTATGGAATACAGTGTACAAGACTTACTGTGGTTTTCAGTATACATTATGTTGAAGGTGTCTTTGTTATGGAATACAGTGTACAAGACTTACTGTGGTTTTCAAGACACTGTTTGTTGAAGGCGCCTTTGCTCAACACCAAAGACTTTGCAAAACATGACAAGATTATTGTAGTTGTCAGAATACATTTTGTTGAAGGTGTCTTTTTGAAGGAACACCAGGCTTATTGTTGTCAGTATACATTTTACTGAAGGTTCTTTGCCAAGCAATACAAGACTTAGGAACGTGTCTTTGTAAAGCAGGCAAAGACTTTTGGCTAAGGCGAGACCAAGCTAAGAAGAACTCGGAAACACTTGAAGGACTGTGTGAAGGCCAGCTCAGCCCATGCCGGAATTCCGTTACAAAGCAGGTAGAGGTGTTACAAAGCAGGTAGAGGTGTTACAAAGCAGGTAGAGGTGTTACAAAGCAGTGGAGGTGCGTGCGCGAGAGCAGGACTGACTAGCGTGCCTTGACCAAGTGCCACGCACATCTTCTTCATCTCGATCGCCCGTCACACCTGTAGACAGGATTTTGTAATGAATCTGGTGGTCCTCTGCAGGGCCTCCACAGACCCGTACAGCTTGTCGTTGATGGCACCGGCTGCGGCCATGTCCTATCCCTCAGACACTGCAGGTCCCCACAGTCCTGTAGAATGGGTTTTGTGGTTTGTTCTGCCTGCCCACATGTGCACATTGGGGATGGTTTCAGGCGCAGCTTGCGTTCTGCCTGCCCACATGTGCACATTGGGGATGGTTTCAGGTGCAGCTTGCGTTCTGCCTGCCCACATGTGCACATTGGGGATGGTTTCAGGCGCAGCTTGCGTTCTGCCTGCCACATGTGCACATTGGGGATGGTTTCAGGCGCAGCTTGCGGTGTAAATGGGATGCTAGCCTGTTGTGCTCGGTTCTGCGTCGGAAGATGACAGATCACAACAGAGATTCCATTATCAGGTGAGAGTCTACACCCGACGAGAGCACTTAGGAGTCAAGGACACGACAGGCAATCCAAAGACGAAGGAAGGACTTGTGGTTGTCGGTATGAAACTCGAGGATAAAACTTGTTGTGGTTGGCAACATGAAGAGCGAGGTGATGGCGACTTTGTGAAGCAGTGAACGACTTGTGATTGTAGATATCAAATCTCTACCAGCCGCCGTGGCGAGGGGGTTAGCGTCGCGGACTCCCGGTTTGGAGGTCGTGGGTTTGATTCCTGTAAGAGTCATTTATTTGTGGGAGTTTTCTGCCCCGAGCGGCTCCTACCCAGAACTCAGTTAGCTGAGAGCTGGAAAGGGAAGAAAGGCACCACATGGTTGAGTTTCATCCACTTCATGGATGCGTATCTGAGAGTGCTGCTTAAATTTCCCTCTCAAAACTGCAGGTGTCTGTATCTCTCGGGCCTGGTTGAGGCCCTGGTATATCATGAAAGTAAGCGTAGAGCAGTCTCGGACTAGAATGGAAAAACCGTAGCATCATCTTCATAATCCTCGTCCTAATCGATCAGCATGTTCTAAAGACATGTCAAATTATATGGCCCTTCATGCCCTGCTCTCATGCTGACCTCAGTTTCGATTTCCCTTTTCCCCGTTTATGCCCCCCCTTTCTTGTGAGGCTCACCGGTATTCGAAAACTCACGGAGACTGTCGTTTGACGGAGGTGGGGGCGCTTACTGTTGGGAGAGCTCACTCACGCTGGCTCGGCGACTAAGCAATTATTGTCGTCCGTAGGAGGTGCAGTGGGTTAGGCCTTGCGTATTTTGGCACAGAGCAGGCAGCACGGAACACCGAAGTGACTCGGCAGCAGTGCAGTGTCTCCCCTGGTGGGTTGCCTCATGACGACTCGACATAGTTCAAAGGGAGGTGACTGCAGGCGGAAATCCAAACAAACGTAAAAAGAACAATGACTGTACTGCCGAACGAAAAGACAAACAAATTACAAGATCAAGCTCGACGCGTTTCGACCTCTTTGATCTTCTCCAGGTAAAACAAACAACCCTGAAGACAATTCAAGCGAAGAATGGACAATGACGTATCTCAAACAACCCTGAAGACAATTCAAGCGAAGAATGGACAATGACGTATCTCAAACAACACTGAAGACAATTCAAGCGAAGAATGGACAATGACGTATCTCAAACAACACTGAAGACAATTCAAGCGAAGAATGGACAATGCCGTATCTCAAACAACCCTGAAGACAATTCAAGCGAAGAATGGACAGTGACGTATCTCAAACAACCCTGAAGACAATTCAAGCGAAGAATTAGAATGGACGATGACGTATCTCAAACAACACTGAAGACAATTCAAGCGAAGAATGGACAATGCCGTATCTCAAACAACACTGAAGACAATTCAAGCGAAGAATGGACAATGACGTATCTCAAACAACCCTGAAGACAATTCAAGCGAAGAATGGACAATGACGTATCTCGTCAGACTGGGCGCTAAATGGGTGTGGAATGAAAACGAGGCTGCAGCCTCCCAGCCTCTCTTAGGATTTTATGGCAGATGACACCAGTATCAATATATTCATCAACAAAAGCTCTCTCTCTCTCTCTCTCTCTCTCTCTCTCTCTCTCTCTCTCTCTCTCTTCTCTCTCTCTCCAACAGGTTTGCAGTGACATCCAAGAAAACATCAATCTTTTGGTTAAATGGACACGATTTAATCACATGGCTATCCATCCTCAAAAAACTAAATTCATGATGATAACTACTAGACAGAAGCGTCAAATTCTAAGCCAGAATCTACCAGTACTTTGTATTTCTAATGAAACCATCGAAGAAGTATCCAGTCACAAAGTCTTAGGAATAACAATAGATAATAATCTAACTTGGTCAAAACACTTAGAGCCTTTATCTAAAAACGTTGCAAGAAAACTACATCTTCTAAAAAGGATTAAGAACTTCTTAAATTTGCATGCAAGAAAACTATTTTTTCACTCTTGTATTCAGCCTATTATCGACTATGCCTCAACACTTTGGGACTCAGCGAGCAAGAATTCACTCAAACCACTAATTAGCCTTCACAAAAGAGCTGTCAAAGTAACATTAGGTCATCCATCTTCACTGGTAGATTCAGACTATAAGCAATCAGGCATTCTCCCATTTAAAGCCAAACTTCTATATAATAAAGGACTCTTTATGCATAAGGTACTCCATGGAAATGCTCCACTTTCTCTAACAAATATGTTCACTTTTAACGACTATCGACATTCACATAAAATAAACCTCCCGTTTGCCATGATTAATCTATACAAGTCTAGTCTGGCGTATTCCGGGGGTTGGCTATGGAACCATATTCCTGAAGAACTTAAAAATCAATCAAACTTTAAAAAGTTCAAGTCTAATTTTCACAAATATCTTATGAATGTCTCAGATTTGACTGCACTATACCCGAAAATGTATTGATAATTCTCAATTCAGATTCAATTTAACAAACATGTGATGTTCGAAGTTGACTTAATTCTACGCAAATTGCAGTGATCATCCTGTGCCATTAATGTGTTTTTTCAAAGTTTTTCGTAGGTGATTATCTATATCTGCTTCATTGTCTTTCTCTTCCTTTATCTCTGCCTTTCTTTCGCCAGTCGGTCGGTCGGTCGGTCGGTCAGTCGGTTGGTCGGTCTCTCTCTCTCTCTCTTCTCTCTCTCTCTCTCTCTCTCTCTTCTCTCTCTCTCTCTCTCTCTCTCTCTCTCTCCATTCACACTCCCCCCTATTGCCCTGATCATCTTTTCTCGTTGTTGTTGTTGTTGTTGTTGGTGGTGGTGGTGGTGGTGGTGGTATTCACTGGTTTCTTTTTCTTCTATCTTCTTTTTTGTCAAAGGGTTTCCCCATGCAAGGATTGGTTGCATTTTTTTGATTTGCTTTTACTATATATCGTTTTTTTTTCCCCAGAGGGTGGATGTAAAAAAAAGTATTCATGCTTTAATCCACTACCCTTTTAAAAATAAAAAATTCGTTCGTTCGTTCGTTCTTTCGTTCTCTCTCTGTGGTGTGTGTGTGTGCGCGTGTGTGTTGTGTGTGTGTGTGTGTGTTGGGTGTGTGTGGGGGTTGTGGTGTGTGTGTTCTCAAAGATTGACACGAGTTTGTGGTTGCTGTTCTGCGTGCAAATACGCTGTTATGGAGCGGGGGTTGCTAGAGGCAGGCATCCAAACATACGTGGCGAAACTGATTCCTGCTGAAACGGGCGGAGCAGGTTACTCCCCCCCCCCCCCCCCCCCCCCCCCACCTCTTCCTTCACCCACCCAGCCTCTGACATTTCTACACCACCACCAGCGCTTCATTCGCACTTCCTTAATACCTGCCACCGTCCACAGCATCGTTCTTTCTTCATGCGAAGAAGAGTGAAACCTGTTGATTGCGGTCCGGTCTTTCATTTTCCCCTCGGGTACCGGCACGATAATGCCAGACCAACGCAGAGCACACGGACATCCAATAACGGCAATGTCCACCCATTTTATGCACATTTCCCGCTTTCGTGAATCAGCTTTGCTAATACAAAGGAATAAGTAGGAGCCAGAGCAGAAAGGAAAGCTGCCTGTGTATCTCATCTTAACACTCGCCTCGTTTCCCATAAAATTCTTCTTTGATGTACCCTCCGGGGGTTGCAACCTTGCCGTGTCGGAGGGTTTGCGGGGTCCTGTGATCTTTTAGGCTTTGCTGACGGGGGCATCAAAACTCGGCTAGAGGGTTAGTTGTGAACCTGCTAGGCCTGTATAGCCAAGTTGCTGACTGGCCAAGCATTACGTGGTAGGAATTGATGCCCCTGGTAGGGTCCCCCCATGTCAGAAAGGTTAGGAGTGAGGCCCAGACAAATAGAACCCACCTTTTTCCTATTCTGTCTTCCGCCTTTCTTAAGGGATCTTTTTTTCTTCGTCTGTCCCCCTTCAAGTCTTCTTTTCCACATCCTTTTCTCTCTGTGGTCTCCTTAAATCCGCCGCTTTGGCCGTGCGGTGCGACCTGTGTCGGAGGGGGGTGAGTTTCCTGGTGTTTGAGAGGGCCAGCGCTCTCACACATCACTTTGGCTCGGACCTCTCCTAGACAGGGAGTACACCTTGGCCTGGGTGTACTAATCGGTTTCCCCTTCTTGGGGCTGGGTCAAAACAGGCATTTCTCCGGCTGGCCAAGATAACCCCTGTAGTGCTAGCTCTCTGTTCCCGGGATTTGGGGCCCATGATCAGGGGGATAGGGTTGGTAGGTTTTTGTCTGTGTATATCTCTCCTGAAGCCTGGAAGGGTCAAGACAGTGATTTTTGGCCCTGGCCCCTTTAGTTGGACTCCAAGGGTGGGGTAAGGGAGAGGTAAATATATATAAAATACACATGGCTTTTTCCAAAAACTACCCCCCCCAAAAGGAAGAGGAAGCAGCATCCCCTTTTTCAAGGACTTTCAAACAAAACAGCGTTCTGATACTGGGGGTACGACAGAAGACAGTTTCTGGGTTCTGGCTCGTGAGGGAAAGGGACGGAGCAGAAAGCCCCCCTTTCATCTCTGACCCTTTGCCATCCAAAAGGGCTTTCAAGGTCTAGCAGGTGACCCTCAGTCATCAAAAGGTTGAGGAAGGGCTCATTTCTAATTCAATGTCGATCTAAAAAGCAATCTGAACAAACTGTTGAGAGCAACAAAGATAGGGACGGGGAGATCAGGTGAACTCCTCATAAACAGTTAATTCGTCAAAGGTTTTGTGATTCGCTGCAGAGATCTATCAGGGGTCTCAGAGCAGAAATCAAGACGGAACTGGCGTCCCAAGGTGTGACGGAGGTGTGCAGGGTGACGGTAAAGAAAGGTTCAGAGAGAGTGGACCCCAACACCCTCTTTCTGACGTTCTGCAACCCTTGCTGCCTCCGTCATCAAAGTCGGTTACCTAATGTTCATGTTCAGCTGTATGTGCCGTCCCCGTTTAAAGGGGTTTTCAGATGCCAGAGGTTTGGCCATGTCAGAGACCGCTGTTCTGGGCAGGAGGTGTGCGGTATTTGCTGCAAGGGAACCCATGATGGGCCGTGTTTAAAAATCCCGGCACATGTGCAAACTGCGGTGGCGACCATCCCTCCTCTTCACGAAATTGTCCTCTGTGGATTCAGGGAAACTGCAATACAAAGAGTTAGAAAAGAAAAAGATCTCCTTTTTGAAGCCCGCAACGGGTTTTGGGGATCAGACGGCCACAGCATCTTCAATGCTTCGGCCGTAAAAAAAATTTCCACTCGGTCAGTCTGCTGCCAGACTGATGAATTTTATCTTTTCAAAGACACTGCAAGGGAAGAACTGTCAGCTCTGGTGGGAAGCGGCCACCACCTCCCAACCCACAGTGAATTTCCCCTGGTGGAGGCAAAAATCCGCCACCCCTCAGACTGCCCACAGTCTACAACATCTGCTGCTGGGCGATTAAAAAACCAGCACCCGCGACTCGAATTAATCTGTCCAGTGCCCGTGCGGGCAAGGGGTTCAACCCAGTGGGAGATGGTGGAGATGAGGAAGAAACCCTCCACCATCTCCCAAATCCAGACCTCCACCTCTCCAAACTCCAGGCCTTTGTCACCTGCGGGCAAGTCTGCCAGCAGGTCCAAAGACCACCACAGTCCAGTGAAACTAACTAATAATTCCCCTCCATTAGATGCGGACGTTGAGAGGAGATGACCTGATTTCTCTCCTTTTCACCTCTGCACCATGGATAGTACAATATTCCATTGGAATATCCGTGGTCTAATTCCAACTTTGAGGAGCTGCAGCTTCTGTGTCAGTCTCTAAAACCTTCCGTCGTGGCTCTTCAAGAAACTCAAATTCAAAGCCAAAGACCTTTACTCTTTCTGGCTTTAATATTCTTTCGAAACCTGCACAACCATCCACGTTGGGACTGTCGGGCGGTGTTGCCCTTCTCCTACACAAAACTTTGTGTATAGTCCTGTCATTCTGTCTACCTCCCTTCAGGCTGTAGCTGCGAGAGTCACTCTCCACAAGACTGTGACAATCTGTTCCCTTTATCTCTCACCTTCTGTTTCCCGGTTTGTCGTCAGGACCTTGTCAGTCTGATAGAAGAACTTCCTCGACCTTTTTTGCTGTTGGGTGACTTTAACGGTCACAATCCTCTTTGGGGTAGTGCCAGTAAAGTCATCCAGAGGTTTGCTAATTGAGGATGTCCTTTCAGATTTGGATTTGTGTTGTCTAAAGACGGAATCTGCAACTTACTCCACTCTTCCACAGGTTCACTTTCGTGCTTAGATTTTTCGGTTTGTGACCCCTCGCTGGTCCTGGACTATGAGTGGGCTGTCTATGACGATCTGCACGGAAGTGACCATTTCCCCGTCCTTTTACAGCCCATTAAAATGAAACCGCCTCTGTCTCCAACATCCAATTATAAGAAAGCAAACTGGGATCTATTTTCAACCACTATTTCAAAGAATTCCGACACTGATTTTTTTCAGAGTCCAGACCCAGCAGAATTCACTGACTAACACTTGATCAAATGTGCTTAAAAACCTGTTTTTCCAGTGTCTTCCGATAAACTTCAAATGCCAAAAACAAACCCCGGTTTGATTCAGAAGCCAACAAATTTCCAAAGTTAGAAAAAGGGCTCCCGCGTCAGGTTACCAACGCCTTCGGGTCCCAACGCTCGAGCCCATCAGAAACTCCGTGCTAAATCAAGACACACTTTTAAAATCAGTAAACGTCGGTCCTGGAGAAGGCTTCTGCTCCAGGCTGACATCAAAAACTTCTAAGAAAAAATTTTGGAACATCATTAAGAAAACAAAGGGGAAAAACACCTGTCCCACTGTGAACCATCTCAAGTTTTCGATTCTTTAATAACAGAGAAGAAAGCAGTTGCTAATCTGCTTTCTTCAACCATTGAAAAGAATTCCTCCTCTTTTAATAAATCAGTCACTTTGTTTAAAACAAAGCCCTAAAAGAAAAATTTACCCTGCAACTTTTTATCGACAACATGGAAGACTACAATCTTCCTTTCACATTAACGAGCTGAAATCGCTTACTCTCTTGCAGCGATTCCTCTCCAGGTAAAAGATGACCCTTCATTATCAACTATTGAAACATCTTTCCCCAGAAGGTCTGAACATCCTGTTACAGGTATACAACCACGTGTGGACTACAGGTTGCTTTCCACCCTCTTTCGGAAAGCCCTCATTATTCCATCCCCAAACCTGGAAAAGATCTTTCTAATCCATCTAACTACCGCCCATAGCTTTGACCACGTGTCGTAAAATTGATGGAAAAAAAGGGTCAATGCTAGGCTCATGTGAAACTCGAAACCGTGCCTTTTTGGGCGAAAGAACAGTGGGGTTTCCGCAAAATCGAGTCAGTTGCCCATTTGATTCGTCGGGAATCTCACTTAGGAACGCTTTTTAAACAACGCATGCATGGCAATTTTTTTCGAGGGAAAAGGGGCCTACAACCACCTGGAAGTCGGGGGATATTTCATTTTTCCCACGAGGGGGGTTTTCGAGGATTTTCCCGCTTTTTTTAAAAATTTTTTGGAAAAGACATTTTTCAGGCCCGGGGTTTGGGCACCTCCCTGATGCCACGACAGGGTTGGTGTTCCACGGGGGACAACTGTCTCCTGCCCTCTTTAGTATTAAAATCAAAACATGGAAATCATTTCAGCAGGTTCAACTGCTCATTTTTTGTGGATTTTTCGCTGTCTAGCAACTAAAAGCCTGTCCCCGAGTGTCCGGTGGGCTCCGCTTTGCGTAGATAAAATCCATCTTGGGGGATAAAACGGCTTTCACCCTTTTCTCCAACAAAGCCAATGTATTCCTTCCATAATTTCCGTCAGGGTTTTCCCCAGATCCGAACTTTAAGTAGGGAAAACTCCCATTCCCGCTGTTCAAGGCCAAATTTTTTTGGGGGTCCCTTTTTTACCAGAAAAATCAACTTTTTCCCCATCAAAAACCTCAAAAATTCTTGCCAGAAAGCTTGAAATTCTGCGGGCGTGCGCCACCGACGGGGGGGTGATAAGAAAACTTTTCTGCACCTCTACAAGCCCTGGGGCCCTTCCAAACTGGACTATGGTTTTGCGTTACGGCTCCGCAAGACCTCTTTCCCCCAAAATTTTGGGCCCATCCACCATCGGGCTTCGTCTCTGTCTTTGGGGCGTTCCGCACCCCCTGTGTAAGCCCCTTCGCAGGGCGGGCGAACCTTTTTCCAACCCCAGCTAAACTGTCTTTAAATTATTATTCTACGTTCTCAAACCGAAAATCCTGCCATACTGGTCTTTGAAACCCCCATTCCAAAATAATTTGGGAAAAAAACCCCAAAGTATTCCCCCGTTTGGTCTTCTATGCAGCCTCACTGCGGATCAGGTCGACCCAGTTAGTATCTATTTTTCCAATTTCCGGAT
>CM031614.1:81153061-81170561 GCA_018398815.1 Conus ventricosus
CCCCCCCATCCACACTCCCTCCCCTCCCCTCCGCCGTCAATATGACGAAAGAAAGAGAGCAAGAGGAATGTGACGAATTAGAAAATAAAGAGAAAAGCCAAAGAAAAAAAAGAAGTCGAAGTCAGAGACGCAGAATAAGAAAAAGAGCACGACTAATATCAATAGAAGCAGAAGTCTATGTGGAAGATGTAATGGGAGACGTAGCAGAACCAGTAAAGATACAATTACAAGAGGAATGAAAGAAATTCTCAAAAAATTCATGCATTAGTAGAAGAACTAAAACAAAAAGACAAAGAAAATAGCAGAACAAATGGAACAATTCAATGCATTAATAGAAGAACTAAAACAAAAAGACAAAGAAAATAGCAGAACAAATGGAACAATTCAATGCATTAGTAGAAGAACTAAAACAAAAAGACAAAGAAAAAGCAGAACAAATGGAACAATTCAATGCATTAGTAGAAGAACAAAAACAAAAAGACAAAGAAAATAGCAGAACAAATGAACAATTCAATGCATTAGTAAAGAACTAAAACAAAAAGACAAAGAAAATAGCAGAACAAATGGAACAATTCAATGCATTAGTAGAAGAACTAAAACAAAAAGACAAAGAAAATAGCAGAACAAATGGAACAATTCAATGCATTAGTAGAAGAACTAAAACAAAAAGACAAAGAAAATAGCAAACAAATGGAACAATTCAATGCATTAGTAGAAGAACTAAACAAAAAGACAAAGAAAATAGCAGAACAAATGGAACAATTCAATGCATTAGTAGAAGAACTAAAACAAAAAGACAAAGAAAATAGCAGAACAAATGGAACAATTCAATGCATTAGTAGAAGAACTAAAACAAAAAGACAAAGAAATAGCAGAACAAATGGAACAATTCAATGCATTAGTAGAAGAACTAAAACAAAAAGACAAAGAAAATAGCAGAACAAATGGAACAATTCAATGCATTAGTAGAAGAACTAAAACAAAAAACAAAGAAAATAGCAGAACAAATGGAACAATTCAATGCATTAGTAGAAGAACTAAAACAAAAAGACAAAGAAAATAGCAGAACAAATGGAACAATTCAATGCATTAGTAAAGAACTAAAACAAAAAGACAAAGAAAATAGCAGAACAAATGGAACAATTCAATGCATTAGTAGAAGAACTAAAACAAAAAGACAAAGAAAATAGCAGAACAAATGGAACAATTCAATGCATTAGTAAAGAACTAAAACAAAAAGACAAAGAAAATAGCAGAACAAATGGAACAATTCAATGCATTAGTAGAAGAACTAAAACAAAAAGACAAAGAAAATAGCAGAACAAATGGAACAATTCAATGCATTAGTAGAAGAACTAAAACAAAAAGACAAAGAAAATAGCAGAACAAATGGAACAAGAAGAGAAAACAAAGCAAAAAACAGAAGAAGGTGACAATGATGAAAACTATGAGGATCCGTTTCGTGATGATATAAGTAGATCATAGTTAAAACCTCGCATCATTAGTACATAAACGCAAATCCAAATGTAAAAGCATTTTTTTAACAAAAAAAAACAAACAATTGCGCCCACAGAAATGGAATGATTTCACTCAAGCGAACGCAAATGCCATCTACAAGGTCCATATTCATCTCAACCACCCCAGAGAGCGAACCTTTGCAGTTATGGAAACTTACAGAAGGGGCGTCCCTGACCTTTGGCAAAGTTCTCTGTGTCATTCACTCCCCCTGTTGTTCTGTTAATAGTACTGAACTCGTCCCACAGATCAAAAACTTTTCATTTTGGATGGAACATGTGTAACATCCTCCCTGGACGGACCGTGCGTGTGCCTGGATTCGCATCACCGATCCATACCAACATCGAAGGGCTTCCTCCTTACGCCATAGTCCAGGATTCAAACACACACACACACACATATATATATATATAATATATATAATATATATATAATATAATATATATAATTATAAACAAAGCTTGCTCTTATGTCTTAGATTGACGAAATAGGGGAAACAAGCATTCATATCTGCAGTGGTAGATAATTCTGCCTAACTAACAGTATGTGCTTGAGTGGGTGAATGGGGAAAAATAAAATAAATACTTCTCAAAATGAGCCTTCAGCAAGCTTAAAGTCTCCAAGAGGAAGACAGTCTCCAATGGGGAGGAAACCCACTAACATATTACTCCTGGTCAGATACCGATAGTTCGAAACCTGATTGTTTCTCCTCAGTGACCGCGGAAAGTGGTAATTTGACTCCTCTGCCTTTTCGGTTTTAAAAAGAATGCTGTCCCAGAAAAAGCTGGTGTGCAATACCGTAGTATGTTTGTTGAGTTTTCAAAAAACCAACCAAAGGTGCCACCTAAGAAGCAAAAGAAAATTATGAAAGAGCAAAACAAGCTACATTTTCTTGTAAAAAGTAGAAAATATAAAAAGATAACCTCTTAAGACACAAATGCTGAGGCCAGTTCTTGGAAGGAATCCACAAGGGACTAAAATACAATGAACTAATAAATTCCAAGGATAAGTACCGAGCACCATTCCAGCAACTTACAGAGCAGCTTGGTGTTGCAATGACTGCAAGAAATATCTAATTATAAACAAAGCTTGCTCTTATGTCTTAGATTGACGAAATAGGGGGAAACAAGCATTCATATCTGCAGTGGTAGATAATTCTGCCTAACTAACAGTATGTGCTTGAGTGGTTGAATGGGGAAAAATAAAATAAATGCTTCTCAAAATGAGCCTTCAGCAAGCTTAAAGTCTCCAAGAGGGAGACAGTCTCCAATGGGAGGAAACCCACTAACATATAACTCCTGGTCAGATACCGATATTTCGAAACCTGATTGTTTTTCCTCAGTGACCGCGGAAAGTGGTAATTTGACTCCTCTGCCTTTTCGGTTTTAAGAAGAATGCTATCCCAGAAAAAGCTGGTGTGCAATACCGTAGTATGTTTGTTGAGTTTTCAAAAAACCTTTATATTTTCTACTTTTTACAAGAAAATGTAGCTTGTTTTGCTCTTTCATAATTTTCTTTTGCTTCTTAGGTGGCACCTTTGGTTGTTTTTTTGAAAACTCAACAAACATACTACGGTATTGCACGCCAGCTTTTTCTGGATAGCATTCTTTTTAAAACCGAAAAGGCAGAGGAGTCAAATTACCACTTTCCGCGGTCACTGAGGAGAAACAATCAGGTTTCGAAATATCGGTATCTGAACAGGAGTTATATGTTAGTGGGTTTCCTCCCCATTGGAGACTGTCTCCCTCTTGGAGACTTTAAGCTTGCTGAAGGCTCATTTTGAGAAGCATTTATTTTATTTTCCCCATTCACCCACTCAAGCACATACTGTTAGTTAGGCAGAATTATCTACCACTGCAGATATGAATGCTTGTTTTCCCCTATTACGTCAATCTAAGACATAAGAGCAAGCTTTGTTTATAATAAATATTTCTTGCAGTCATTGCAACACCAAGCTGCTCTGTAAGTTGCTGGAATGGTGCTGGGTACTTATCCTTGGACTTTATTAGTTCATTGTATATATATATAATATATATAATATAATATATATATATATATATATATATATATATATATATATGAGAGGGGAGAGAGAGAGAGAGCTGTGTACTGTGTTGCTGTTGTATTTTTTTTCACACACGGACAAAGATGTAAAAAAAAATGAAACTGGAAGCTGAAAAGATAACATCAAACACCTGAAACAGGCTCAGCGTTATAAAAGAATACAGTGTCATCAGCATCACTATTGTCACATTACTATCGTCATTAGAGAAGACAGAGACGGTGTAGGCAGATACTCGGCTCACCACTGTGGACAGGGGAGGGGGTGAAGGGAGGAGGAGGAGGCACGGAAGGGAGGTGGGGGGAGGAGGGGGAGTGCTAGCAAGATTAACGCTCAATTCATAAAAACAGAATATATCATAATAATGAAGGGAAGCAAAGAATAGGATGGCTGTTTGCAAAATTCACCGAACAAAAACATGCATGAAAGCAACGAATGGAGGGTAGAGGGTAAAGGGTAAAGGGTAGCATGGCGGCTGCAAAATTCACCAAACATATATCCAAACAATGAAGTGAGACAAGAATACCACGGTTGTTGCGGAAGTCACCAAACAAGACCATACACCAAAGCAATGAAGAGAGGTAAAAAAAAAAAAAAAAAAAAAAAAAACAATAGCATGCCTGCTGCAAAATCCATGAAACAAGAGCATACACTGAACCGATGAAGAGAGGCAAAGAATAACATGGCTGCTGCCAAATTCACTGAAAAGAACAAAGCAGTCAACTGAGGCACACAAAAAGCGTGGTACAGCTGTTGCAAAATGCACTCAACAACAGCAACAGAGACAACGCCACGAGTCCACAGAGACAGACAGGAAGAAAGGAACAAAGGCAAACAGACAACAGAGACAACGCCACGAGTCCACAGAGACAGACAGGAAGAAACAAACAAAGGCAAACAGACAACAGAGACAACGCCACCAGTCCCAGAGAGACAGACAGGAAGAAAGAACAAAGCAAAAAGACTCTGTGACAGATGTCACCCGGGCGGACGGAAAAGAAGCGAATCTTTGTGTTGTGGGAAAAGATTTTCAATGCTTCTTCTGCTAGCCCCCTCTCTCTCTCTCTCCTCTCTCTCTCTCTCTCCTCTCTCTCTCCTCTCCTCTCTCTCTCTCTCTCTCCTCTCTCACACACACACACACACACACACACACACACACACACACACACACACACACACACACACACACACTGTAAAGTGCAAATCACCAAGAGGTGGATCAGGTCATACTCATGGACATCTTCTGTTACGATGCCAACGTGATTAGCATTTGTCTGTCTGATCACAATGCTGTGCTGACTTCGACCGTCCTCCCCACCCCCCCCCCCCTCGAAAAAAAACCCATCCCACACATACACCTTCCCTCGTCCTCCCCCCAAACATCCCACACATACATACTCCCTCGTCCTCCTCCCAAACATCCCACACATACACACTCCCTCGTCCTCCCCCCAAACATCCCACACATACACACTCCCTCGTCCTCCCCCCAAACATCCCACACATACACCTTCCTTCGTCCTCCCCCCAAACATCCCACACATACACCTTCCCTCGTCCTCCCCCCAAACATCCCACACATACACCCTCCCTCGTCCTCCCCCCAAACATCCCACACATACACCCTCCCTCGACCTCCCCCCCCCCCCCCCAAACATCCCACACATACACCTTCCTTCGTCCTCCCCCCAAACATCCCACACATACACCTTCCCTCGTCCTCCGCCCAAACATCCCACACATACACCTTCCCTCGTCTCTCCCCCCAAACATCCCACACATACACCTTCCCTCGTCCTCCCCCCAAACATCCCACACATACACCCTCCCCTCGTCCTCCCCCCAAACATCCCACACATACACCCTCCCTCGTCCTCCCCCCCCCCCCCCCCAAACATCCCACACATACACCTTCCTTCGTCCTCCCCCCAAACATCCCACACATACACCTTCCCTCGTCCTCCCCCCCAAACATCCCACACATACACCTTCCCTCGTCCTCCCCCCCCCCCCACCAAACATCCCACACATACACCTTCCCTCCCCCCCCCCCCCCAAACATCCCACACATACACCTTCCCTCGTCCTCCCCCCAAACATCCCACACATACACCTTCCCTCGTCCTCCCCCCCAAACATCCCACACATACACCCTCCCTCGTCCTCCCCCCAAACATCCCACACATACACCTTCCCTCGTCCTCCCCCCAAACATCCCACACATACACCTTCCCTCGTCCTCCCCTCCCCCAAACATCCCACATATACACCTTCCCTCGTCCTCCCCCCCCCCCAAAGTCCCCCACACATACACCTTCCCTCGTCCTCCCCCCAAACATCCCACACATACACCTTCCCTCGTCCTCCCCCCAAACATCCCACACATACACCTTCCCTCGTCCTCCCCCCAAACATCCCACACATACACACTCCCTCGTCCTCCCCCCAAACATCCCACACATACACCTTCCCTCGTCCTCCCCCCCAAACATCCCACACATACACCTTCCCTCGTCCTCCCCCTCCCCCAAACATCCCAACACACACACCTTCCCTCGTCCTCCCCCCCCCCCCCAAACATCCCACACATACACCTTCCCTCGTCCTCCCCCCAAACATCCCACACAAACACCTTCCCTCGTCCTCCCCCCGAACATCCCACACATACACCTTCCCTCTCCTCCCCCCAAACATCCCACACATACACCCTCCCTCGTCCCCCCCCCCCCCCAAACATCCCACACATACACCCTCCCTCGTCCTCCCCCCAAACATCCCACACATACACCCTCCCTCGTCCTCCTCCCCCCCCCCCCCCCCCAAACATCCCACACATACACCTTCCTTCGTCCTCCCCCCAAACATCCCACACATACACCTTCCCTCGTCCTCCCCCCAAACATCCCACACATACACCTTCCACTCGTCCTCCCCCCCCCCAAACATCCCACACATACACCTTCCCTCGCCCCCCCCCCCCCAAACATCCCACACATACACCTTCCCTCGTCCTCCCCCCAAACATCCCACACATACACCTTCCCTCGTCCTCCCCCCCAAACATCCCACACATACACCCTCCCTCGTCCTCCCCCCAAACATCCCACACATACACCTTCCCTCGTCCTCCCCCCAAACATCCCACACATACACACTCCCTCGTCCTCCCCCCAAACATCCCACACATACACCTTCCCTCGTCCTCCCCCCAAACATCCCACACATACACCTTCCCTCGTCCTCCCCTCCCCCAAACATCCCACACATACACCTTCCCTCGTCCTCCCCCCCCCCCCCCAAACATCCCACACATACACCTTCCCTCGTCCTCCCCCCAAACATCCCACACATACACCTTCCCTCGTCCTCCCCCCAAACATCCCACACATACACACTCCCTCGTCCTCCCCCCAAACATCCCACACATACACACTCCCTCGTCCTCCCCCCAAACATCCCACACATACACACTCCCTCGTCCTCCCCTCCCCCAAACATCCCACACATACACCTTCCCTCGTCCTCCCCCCCCCCCCCCCCCCCAAACATCCCACACATACACCTTCCCTCGTCCTTCCCCGAACCTCCTTCCTTCCGTCCTTGACCACTGCCCCTCCCAGTCTTTCCTCTTTCATATTCATCAGCATCTTGCGTGACCAAACCATTCGTGTGTGACATGGCGTTTCTCATTCTGATTGTAACGATGCTCTGAATTTTTTTCCCAGCCACCTCTACCTCCCTCCCCCACTTCCCACCTCAGCTTCTCTCTCTCTCTCTCTCCTCTCTCTCTCACTCTCTCTCTCTCTCTCTCTCTCTCTCTCTCTCTCTCTCTCTCTCTCTCTCCCCCCCCCCCCTTACCTCTCTCCTATTCACCCCTCTACTCTCCCTAAACGACTTCTTTCCATTTTTTTCCTCCGTCTTTTCTGCTCATCTTTTGTCTCTGATCTAGTCCAATTTTAGACACGTTCAGATTCGAAAGCGAAGTTAATATTGAAAATTTACAACCATCTCGTCTTTAACTTTTTGGCTCTTTCCAACCTTTGAACTAAGTCTGCCGTGAAACGTCAAAAGAAACAAGTTTGAAATGCCGCTTAAGTGGTCTCGTTACAGCGCAATCTTACATAATAAAGCCTCGTAACCGTTCTCCAGAACCTTTCTTTTACATACCAAAGCCTCGTAACCCTTCTCCCAAACCTTTCTTTTACATACCAAAGCCTCGTAACCCTTCTCCCAAACCTTTCTTTTACATACCAAAGCCTCGTAACCCTTCTCCCAAACCTTTCTTTTACATACCAAAGCCTCGTAACCCTTCTCCCAAACCTTTCTTTTACATACCAAAGCCTCGTAACCCTTCTCCCAAACCTTTCTTTTACATACCAAAGCCTCGTAACCCTTCTCCCAAACCTTTCTTTTACATACCAAAGCCTCGTAACCCTTCTCCCAAACCTTTCTTTACATACCAAAGCCTCGTAACCCTTCTCCCAAACCTTTCTTTTACATACCAAAGCCTTGTAACCCTTCTCCCAAACCTTTCTTTTACATACCAAAGACTCGTAACCCTTCTCCCAAACCTTTCTTTTACATACCAAAGCCTCGTAACCCTTCTCCCAAACCTTTCTTTTACATACCAAAGACTCGTAACCCTTCTCCCAAACCTTTCTTTACATACCAAAGCCTCGTAAACCCTTCTCCCAAACCTTTCTTTTACATACCAAAGCCTCGTAACCCTTCTCCCAAACCTTTCTTTTACATACCAAAGCCTCGTAACCCTTCTCCCAAACCTTTCTTTTACATACCAAAGCCTCGTAACCCTTCTCCCAAACCTTTCTTTTACATACCAAAGCCTCGTAACCCTTCTCCCAAACCTTTCTTTTACATACCAAAGCCTCGTAACCCTTCTCCCAAACCTTTCTTTTACATACCAAAGCCTCGTAACCCTTCTCCCAAACCTTTCTTTTACATACCAAAGCCTCGTAACCCTTCTCCCAAACCTTCTTTTACATACCAAAGCCTCGTAACCCTTCTCCCAAACCTTTCTTTTACATACCAAAGCCTCGTAACCCTTCTCCCAAACCTTTCTTTTCATGCTCTCCTTAGTCCTTTCAGCCCGGATGTAATTGGTCAATTCGTAGAACAGAGAGAGAGAGAGAGAGAGAGAGAGAGAGAGAGAGAGAGAGAGAGAGAGAGAGAGAGAGAGAGAGAGAGAGAGAGAGAGAGAGAGAGAGAGAGAGAGAGGGGTGGATATCGGTTCGTTTTGCAGCTATTTTTTACATTTGGATTCACGGTTTTACTTTTTCTTTTTTGTTTTTTCCCCTTCCTTCCCTTTTTTCCCTTTTTTCTCTCCATTTTTTCCTTTTTTTCTTTCCCTTTTAAAATTTTTTTAAAGACCTACTGTTTACTGTTTTAGTGCGTATTTCTGAATAGCAATTCATATGGCATCCATATTTTATTAAAATCATCCGTTTTCCATGATAATCTGGCATTGTGTTGTTCTATTCTATGTCTTGAAGAAAAGTATCTTTCAAAGGTTATTATGTTAGGTATGGACTTTTCAAATTTACATTTATAAATATACATTTTACCCAGAAGTATCAATAAATCAAAAACATAGTCCGTAACTATATTATTTTCTATGCCAAATAATACCATGTTTCGAGTTATACTGATGTTTGTACATGTTGTACATTTTGTTTTTAATAAATGTTCAAGGTTTTTCCAGAAACGATTTGAGATGTTGCATGTCCAGAATATATGTTCAATACTGTCTTTGAATTCTCTACAGAAATCACAATTATAACTGTTTGTAATATTCATTTCTTTCAGTACAACATTTGTCCCGAGAATTCTATGTACAATACGCATCTGTAGCCATTTCAATTTGACATCTTGTATTTTATGCACTTTTTTTAAATACCTCTTTCCACTGAATATCTATCCCTAACTTCTCAGTCCACTTTTGACAGGAATTGGGAGGTTTGTTATCATTGATTAAGATGTCATAGAACAACCTCGTACCTTTAGATATGGAATATATTAGTTTCAATTGTAGGAATGTTAAATGATACGAATCAAAAGAGACTTTGTGACGGAGAGAATGAAGGAATGTTAAATGATACGAATCAAAAGAGACTTTGTGACGGAGAGAATGCAGGAATGTTAAATGATACGAATCAAAAGAGACTTTGTGACGGAGAGAATGTAGGAATGTTAAATGATACGAATCAAAAGAGACTTTCTGACAGAGTGAATGTAGGAATGTTAAATGATACGAATCAAAAGAGACTTTGTGACGGAGAGAATGTAGGAATGTTAAATGATACGAATCAAAAGAGACTTTCTGACAGAGAGAATGTAGGAATGTTAAATGATACGAATCAAAAGAGACTTTGTGACGGAGAGAATGTAGGAATGTTAAATGATACGAATCAAAAGAGACTTTCTGACAGAGAGAATGTACTTCAGCTGACGGTGAAACGGACACCACCTTCTCTGTAACACATGAAGCTGACGGTGAAACGGATACCACCCTCTCTGTAACACATGAAGCTGACGGTGAAACGGACACCACCCTCTCTGTAACACATGAAGCTGACGGTGAAACGGATACCACCCTCTCCGTAACATACGAAGCTGACAGAAGCAGACCAGTCTTACAAATGCCTATGACATGACTTCTTTCAAGTCATCAATAAAAACCGTTTCTTCCCCCCACCTCCGCCTCCTGTTCAGTGTCCTGTCAGAAGCATCACAGTCACGTTACACATTCCAGCTCTTTCAACGCAGCTTGACCAAGTCTCCAGTCTACACACGATCACACAGAAAAGACGACCAATGTTAGGTAGGCACTCTCAAGGTTTGACCAGCGCGTTGGGCTAATGCGTAGGTCACACTCTGCTAAGTCGTAGCCACGAGACCCCGTTCTCCAATTCTCTCATCTTAGTTGTCAATTCATGTATCCATCAGCTTACTAATCATGTATAGTGTGGTCTCTGAACTCAGCGGATGTGGTGTAGCGTATATGGACTGGTCCACACGCAGTGACGCCCCCTTGATGAAACTGAAACTGAAAGCAGTCCAGCAGCTTTGCCGTGTTGTGACACGTCCATCCAAACACACCCCCGTGAATAAACCCACATCAATGACCGTGATACGAACTCACCACGGACACGGATACCCCGTGAATAAACCCACATCAATGACCGTGATACGAACTCACCCCTGTGAATAAACCCACATCAATGTCCGTGATACAAACTCACCCCTGTGAATAAACCCACATCAATGACCGTGATACAAACTCACCCCCGTGAATAAACCCACATCAATGACCGTGATACAAACTCACCCCCGTGAATAAACCCACATCAATGACCGTGATACAAACTCACCCCCGTGAATAAACCCACATCAATGACCGTGATACGAACTCACCCCCGTGAATAAACCCACATCAATGACCGTGATACAAACTCACCCCCGTGAATAAACCCACATCAATGACCGTGATACAAACTCATCCCCGTGAATAAACCCACATCAATGACCATGATACGAACTCACCTCCGTGAATAAACCCACATCAATGACCGTGATACAAACTCACCCCCGTGAATAAACCCACATCAATGAACGTGATACAATCACCCCCCGTGAATAAACCCACATCAATGACCGTGATACAAACTCACCCCCGTGAATAAACCCACATCAATGACCGTGATACAAACTCACCCCTGTGAATAAACCCACATCAATGACCGTGATACAAACTCACCCCTGTGAATAAACCCACATCAATGACCGTGATACAAACTCACCCCCGTGAATAAACCCACATCAATGACCGTGATACGAACTCACCCCCGTGAATAAACCCACATCAATGAACGTGATACAATCTCACCCCCGTGAATAAACCCACATCAATGACCGTGATACAAACTCACCCCTGTGAATAAACCCACATCAATGACCGTGATACAAACTCACCCCCGTGAATAAACCCACATCAATGACCGTGATACAAACTCACCCCCTTGAATAAACCCACATCAATGACCGTAATACAAACTCACCCCTGTGAATAAACCCACATCAATGACCGTGATACAAACTCATCCCCGTGAATAAACCCACATCAATGACCGTGATACAAACTCGCCACGGGCACGGATGGGGTGCGGAGGAAACCAGCAC
This sequence comes from Conus ventricosus, assembly GCA_018398815.1. Lineage (NCBI taxonomy): Eukaryota > Metazoa > Mollusca > Gastropoda > Neogastropoda > Conidae > Conus > Conus ventricosus. The sequence continues at coordinate 81,164,835 of CM031614.1, forward strand.
TGAGGTCACCACTAGATCATGACATGAAGGACTGAAAAATGTCAAACAGTTTCCAGTTTTCTTCCATCAACACGAAGGCAGCCGAAGACAGTGCAGATGGTATTGTGGCGTTCCGTTTTCCTCTAGTAAAAATCGGAATGGCTCTATCCTAAGCCTTCTTCTGGATATAAGAAAAAAAAGCTGGCCTCAACCAGGCCCAAGTGATATGGACATCTGCAGTGCTGTTCAGCCCGTTGAAGCAATCTCAAAGGACTGAACTCGCCTTTGTGGTTCCAGTGATATGGACATCTGCAGTGCGGGTCAGCCCGTTGAAGCACTCTCAAAGGACCGAACTCGCCTTTGTGGTTCCAGTGATATGGACATCTGCAGTGCGGGTCAGCCCGTTGAAGCACTCTCAAAGGACCGAACTCGCCTTTGTGGTTCCAGTGATATGGACATCTGCAGTGCGGGTCAGCCCGTTGAAGCACTCTCAAAGGACCGAACTCGCCTTTGTGGTTCAAGTGATATGGACATCTGCAGTGCGGGTCAGCCCGTTGAAGCATTCTCAAAGGACCAAACTCGCCTTTGTGGTTCCAGTGATATGAACATCTGCAGTGCGGTCAGCCCGTTGAAGCACTCTCAAAGGACCAAACTCGCCTTTGTGGTTCAAGTGATATGGACATCTGCAGTGCGGGTCAGCCCGTTGAAGCACTCTCAAAGGACCAAACTCGCCTTTGTGGCTCCAGCCAATCCAACAAATATACGCCTCTAAACAAATTCGAACCCATTACCTTCCAGACTGCAGACCGCACAGCCAACCACTGCAGCTGACGTTTAAAACAAGTTTGTTTGTCATTTGAAAAATGCTGACAACAACGAGGAAGCAGAAGAACCCATTGTTCTGCAGTAAATACCGGTCCCTGCAGTCGATGGCAGAAGAACCCATTGTTCTGCAGTAAACACCAGTCCCTGCAGTCGATGGCAGAAGAACCCATTGTTCTGCAGTAAACACCAGTCCCTGCAGTCCACGACAGAAGAAGCCATTGTTCTGCAGTAAACACCAGTCCCTGCAGTCGATGGCAGAAGAACCCATTGTTCTGCAGCAAACACCAGTCCCTGCAGTCGATGGCAGAAGAGCCTATTGTTCTGCAGTAAACACCAGTCCCTGCAGTCGATGGCAGAAGAGCCCATTGTTCTGCAGTAAACACCAGTCCCTGCAGTCGATGGCAGAAGAAGCCATTGTTCTGCAGTAAACACCAGTCCCTGCAGTCGACGGCAGAAGAAGCCATTGTTCTGCAGTAAACACCAGTCCCTGTAGTCCATGGCTTGTGCCTGCTGAATCCACAGCCGGTCGTCCCGCCAGCTGTGGAGAACCCTCGAAAACAACAGTGAGACAATCGCTGAAACGATTCTCAATCACCTTCTATAATGTATTTGAAAGCTCCATCAAGCTTTAGCGTTGATAATCTGCTCGACTTTCAGGGTCACTTGCCGTCAATGGAACCAAAACTTCAAATCAAAGTAGAGCTATTTACAACACTTTTGTCAGGTGGAAAGATAGCTGAGATGCAGGAAAAAAGAACGACCCTCACAAAGAGTCTGCAAGAACAACAAGATAACCGAGAAAAAAATGTCGATATGCCTCCGACCTGAACTATTCGTCGAGTTAAAAAAAACTTTCATCTCTCTTGAGACCAGCGTTTCAGAATGAACTTTCTCTCTTTTCCAGCATCGTAGTGACTGTTGCACGTGGTTCCCAGGAAGTACCGACACAATCTTGGGTCCCAAGATTCGCAGACAATGGAACGGCATATTGGGCGGGTATGCCCACTTTCCTGTGTTCTAACCTGCCTATTAGATATAGCTGATTAAAAACAAACAGAATCTTTTTATTGCAATGAAAAGTTTGTGAATGGTTTTCTTCCTATTTTCTGTAATCTGATAGCGACAGACGAAACTAATGGATAGCGCACGCAGCATGACCTTTTTTTTATCTGCCTTAAAGTTTTTAAGGTTTAGATTACCATGTTACAAACTGATGTGCACGTGCAAATATGTGTGTGTGTGTGTGTGTGTGTGTGTGTGTGTGTGCGTGCGTGCGTGCGTGCGTGCGTGCGTGCGTGCGTGCGTGCGTGCGTGCGTGCGTGCGTGCGTGCGTGTGTGGGTGGGTGGGTGGGTGTGGTGTGTGAGCGCGCGCGTGCCTGCGTGTGTGCGTGCATGCTAGCGCGCACGCGCGTCTTTGTGTGTGTATTTCCCAAGACAGGACTTATTTTCCTCAGCTATAGAAGGGCCAGGACTTATTTTCCTCAGCTATAGAAGGGCCAGGACTTATTTTCCTCAGCTATAGAAGGGCCAGGACTTATTTTCCTCAGCTATAGAAGGGCCAGGACTTATTTTCCTCAGCTATAGAAGGGCCATTTGTCAGCCTGGGCTATAATGACACTGAAAATGATTACCACCGTCCCAATCCCTTCCGTCATCCCCCCCCCCCCCCCCCCCCCCTTTTCAAACGCCTCTTTTTAGAGTGACCCCTCACCCGTCCCCTCCCTATTTGCTCCTACTGTCTGTCATTCTACTATCTATCATTCTACTATCTATCATTCTACTATCTATCATTCTACTATCTATCATTCTACTATCTATCATTCTACTATCCATCATTCTGAGGACCATTGTTCCTACTATCTGTCATTCTGAGGACCATTGTTCCTACTATCTGTCACTCTGAGGACCATTGTTCCTACTATCTGTCATTCTGAGGACCATTGTTCCTACTGTCTGTCATTCTGAGGACCATTGTTCCTACTGTCTGTCATTCTGAGGACCATTGTTCCTACTGTCCGTCATTCTGAGGACCATTGTTCCTACTGTCTGTCATTCTGAGGACCATTGTTCCTACTGTCTGTCATTCTGAGAACCACTGTTCCTACTGTCTGTCATTCTGAGGACCATTGTTCCTACTGTCTGTCATTCTGAGGACCATTGTTCCTACTGTCTGTCATTCTGAGGACCATTGTTCCTACTGTCTGTTATTCTGAGGACCATTGTTCCTACTATCTATCACTCTGAGGACCATTGTTCCTACTATCTATCACTCTGAGGACCATTGTTCCTACTGTCTGTCATTCTGAGGACCAATGTTCCTACTATCTATCACTCTGAGGACCATTGTTCCTAATATCTATCACTCTGAGGACCATTGTTCCTACTATCTATCATTCTGAGGACCATTTGCATAGAATTTCCAGTAAAGAACGTGTCATAATGCCCTCACCCGTCCCCTCCCTATTTGCTTCTACTATCTCTCATTCTGAGGACCATTTGCATAGAATTTTCAGTAAAGAACGTGTCATAATAAACACATTACTCTCCTAGCTTAATGACAATCTTATCTAATGCCTGGTGTCAGATCTGAGCCTTCCTATCCTGTCGTCGTTACTATGTCACTCTGTCACGAGCTACGTGCAATCGGATCGCGCTCTGTCATCAGCAGTCAGTCTGTGTTAGTGTCAGTTTTGGAGGTTATTTTCAAACCGGTAGAGAGTGTGGGGAATTAGATAGACTAGTTCGTGTTTGGGCCTACTCAACGCCTTTAGTCTATTTTTAGACCAGGAGAAGCGGGTCAGCCGGTTTTCTGACACTGGCCGTGTTTGTGCATGCCACAGTGGTGTGTGTGCTTGTGCAGGGTCGGTGTGATTGTGAGTGAGGGATGCGTGTGTGTGGTGTTTGTGTCTGGTGTGTGGGTGTGCGTGTGCGGGTTCCGCTGACAAGGGGGGGTCACTCAGGTTTTCTCAACAGGTGGCAGGATTAGAGCACGTCTGAGTACGAATCAGCGTCATATTTGCGTTCTTTTTGTTTTGGCTGGCAAGACTGCAGGAGGTGTGGTTCTGAGCCAGATAGTTTTCTTACGGGTGATTTGTTCACCGAGAATGGTAGACTAGTGTCTTGTGGCGTAATACCTAGCTAGTCTGAGAAGTCCGTGTGTCCACGTTCTGCTGTGTTAGGCAGGAAGAGGAGCCTGCAATACCAGTAGCTGTAATGTTAGCGTCAGAATGGAAGCGAGTCGTGTGTAGCTGTTACGTAAACTTCACTGGGGCCTCAGCTGCATGAGCAGCTGACAAAACCTTGTTGCGGTGCGTCTTCGTCCTGTGCGCTGCAAAGTGTTGCTGTTGACAGTGCGTGGCGTAGCATCTGGCTTGTTGCTGTTTTGAGTGACCCCCCCTGTTGTACAGACGGTATCCTACGTTGGGCTGCTGGACATCTCAGCGGAGACTCCTGTCGACTCCATCCAGGAACCTGCTGTGTCACCTGTTGTCCCGAGGTCACCTGTCATCCCGAGGTTAGACAGATTACCAGGGTCATCCGTCAAGGGTTGACTCATCCTGCGTCCTCTCCGACCCTGTCCCTGCTCCCATTCTGATGCCCTTGACCCTATCAAGGTTTACCCCGGTTTGTCCTTGGTCCCCTCCAGACCGAGTGTCCAATTGACCCATCAACCCTCCCTGTCCCTGTCTTCTGCCCTACGTCGCTGCAGCTTGGGCGTGAGGAGGGAGTGTATGCTGGCCACAGTGGGCGGCTGGGCAGGCAACTACTCGCCTGCATCTTGTGGCGACAGGGCAGGACTGGGAGAGCACGTGGCTTGACCCTTGGGACTTCATCGGAGAGAACTACGGGGAGGGCACTGGTGTTGCGGTGAGGGGCGTCATGGACGCTGTGTGGTGTGGCCAGTGGTGTCTGGTGTGGCACAGAGCATCGCACAGCTGATCGTGAGGGTCCAGCGTCTGGTGTGTTTGTTCGGATAGACGTGTGTGTGCAAGTGCCTCGAGCTCACTGAACAATGGTGAACAACAGTACGAGCGCGACATACAGGTGATAGTGTTGGGGATCGTGGACGGTGGTGAGTCGTGGGAAAAACCTGTGTGCTGTTTAATGTGTTTCTCGTGAACAATAATTAGTAGTTTGGTCAGCGTGGTTGTTGGCCTGGGGTATTTTCTATGCTGTTGGAGTCCGTTGAAGTTCCTTTCAGGGTTGACTTTGGCACTGTGTTGTATACATGGTATTGATGATATGTGTCATGTGCCCTATGACTCCACGTGGAGTCCGTTGAAGTTCCTGTCAGGGGTTGACTTTGGCACTGTGTTGTATACATTGTATTGATGATATGTGTCATGTGCCCTATGACCCATGTGGTGTCTCTAGGTACTGCCGGCTGCAGGGGACGGAGCTGGTGTCAGGCGTGAATGCAGTGTGATTGAGCGTAGACGAGCGAGGGTGTTGGTTGTGGCGTGTGTTATTGGTGTGGAAGGGATTGATTAGAGTTGGAAGGTTGTCGTTTTGTTATTGTTGGTGAAATGTTCATGTCACATTCGCGGTCAATAAATGTTGTGTGAATGTTAATCTGTGTTCAGCAGTCTTAGGTCTGTTTGGGAAGCAACTAGATAGGCTGTAAATTCTGTTTGTCAATCTATAGCATTTAGTTCAGGTCTTAGCGAACCTGACACCTGGCTTTGTCAATCATCTGTAATCTAAAACTGTATTAGATGCTGTATCGGCACATATGCACAGCTGCATGCGCACAGAGTCGTGTGTGAACGTGTATGTGTGTGTGTGGGTGGGAGGGGGGGTGCGCGCGTGCGCGCGAGCGGATATGCATGCATGTATCTTTATGTACTTGCAACTGTGCGGAAATCTGTGTCTGTATATCTCTAAAGGGCAATAACTGACGACGATGACGATGATGATGATGAT
>CM031614.1:81180561-81208061 GCA_018398815.1 Conus ventricosus
AAGAAATACAAACACACTAAAGGTAGAACTAGAAAGTACCTTTTATGTTGTAACAGATATCTACATTTGTTCGTTTTACTAGTTACTTTATACTATCCGGGGTCCAGCTTTTAGGAATGACATATTTTTTCTTTTCTTTTTTTTTTTCTTTTTTTTTTGCACTCTGGTGCTTAGAGAAAGGAACTTTGTTGTTTGTTGTTGTTGTTGCTGTCGTACCCTGGCTAAAAGACTCCAGGGATCACCCAAACAGCCGAAGTACTTGAACACTATGGTACAATGCATCAGCTGGGGATAAGAACATTAAGTGTGTGATAAGTGTGTGACCGTTTTTGACTACCCCGCCACGTGGGCAGCCACACTCCGACTTCGGGGATTTTGGAGACTGATAATGTTATGCTACGAGCGTGTCACAACTGAAAACAATCCCTGCATAACTATGCAGAGCATAACAGCATTTTGATGTAGCCTTGGTGTTCTAGCCTATGGCAATTGGCCTGACACAGCATAACACCATGTTGATGTAGCCTTGGTGTTCTAGCCTATGGCAGTTGGCCTGACACAGCATAACACCATGTTGATGTAGCCTTGGTGTTCTAGCCTATGGCAATTGGCCTGACACAGCATAACACCATATTGATGTAGCCTTGGTGTTCTAGACTTATGTCAATTGGCCTGACACAGCATATCAACATGTTGATGTAGCCTTGGTGTTCTAGCCTATGTCAATTGGCCTGACACAGCATATCAACATGTTGATGTAGCCTTGGTGTTCTAGCCTATGTCAATTGGCCTGACACAGCATATCAACATGTTGATGTAGCCTTGGTGTTCTAGCCTATGTCAATTGGTCTGACACAGCATATCAACATGTTGATGTAGCCTTGGTGTTCTAGCCTATGTCAATTGGCCTGACACAGCCTTAAGCCAAGGCGGGGAACCTTGAATTACAAGCTGTCACAAACTAGGAAAAGACAGATGAGCTATTTCAGCCCTGTCACAAACTAGGAAAAGACAGATGAGCTATTTCAGCCCTGTCACAAACTAGGAAAAGACAGATGAGCTATTTCAGCCCTGTCACAAACTAGGAAAAGACAGATGAGCTATTTCAGCCCTGTCACAAACTAGGAAAAGATAGATGAGCTATTTCAGCCCTGTCACAAACTAGGAAAAGACAGATGAGCTATTTCAGCCCATATGGTCATTTACAAGCTGTCACAAATTAGGTTAAGACAGATGAGCTATTTCAGCCCTGTCACAAACTAGGAAAAGACAGATGAGCTATTTTAGCCCTGTCACAAACTAGGAAAAGACAGATGAGCTATTTTAGCCCTGTCACAAACTAGGAAAAGACAGATGAGCTATTTCAGCCCTGTCACAAACTAGGAAAAGATAGATGAGCTATTTCAGCCCTGTCACAAACTAGGAAAAGATAGCTATTTCAGCCCTGTCACAAACTAGGAAAAGACAGATGAGCTATTTCAGCCCATATGGTCATTTACAAGCTGTCACAAATTAGGTTAAGACAGATGAGCTATTTTAGCCCTGTCACAAACTAGGTAAAGACAGATGAGCTATTTCAGCCCATATGATCATTTACAAGCTATCACAAACTAGGAAAAGACAGATGAGCTATTTTAGCCCATATGGTGATGAGCTATTTTAGCCCATATGGTGATGAGCTATTTTAGCCCATATGGTGATGAGCTATTTTAGCCCATGTGGTCATTTTGTTTTGCTGTGATGAGGTCACCAAGTACTGAGAACTGAACCACTCTGCAAAAGGCATCAACCATCCTTAGTACAGTGCTATTAAGCTTCTTTTTTTCTGTTGCAGTTGAAAGTTTGGTCTTCCACTTCTGTTTGTGTCATCTGATAGCCTTAAACTAGACTGAATAGCTGGCCCTCGCAGCATGATATAGTTTTCTCTGCCTTAAAAGATGTTGAGGTTTAAATTACCATGTAATAAATTGGTTCCCAATTCTCTCTCTCTCTCTCTCTCTCTCTCTCTCTCTCTCTCTCTCTCTCTCTCTCTCTCTTCTCTCTCTCTCTCTCTAGGAGAGTGGTGCACCCAGAATGGCATCACCGCTCCGTTCCTCCTCCCGTCCATTCACCTACTCCACGCATGTTACCAACAAACAATCACACATCACAGTCCTCTCAACCCGACAACCCTCCAACTCTTCCCCATTCTCCGCCGACCCACACTACTCGGAAGTCTTTCCTCCCCTCCCTACCACCACTCTAAACCCACCCACCCACTCCGACGACCGGACAGTGGGCCCACTACCACGCGGGGAACTAATTCGTATGGTAGTAGAGAGACCTACACCTCGCCTCCACAGCCACCACCCATGATGCCACCGCCTGTGTATCCTCCTATGTTATTCCCTCCTTTTCCTCGTAGCTTCCCACCTGCTTTTTGGCAGTGGCCACACTTCATGCCACTGCCACCAAACTATGGCCAGTTTTAGACTTGAATCATGTGTGTGGGGGTTGTGTTGTGTGGGGTGTGTGGTGTGTGGTGTGTGTTGTGTGTGTGTGTGTTGTGTGTGCGTGCGTGCGTGCGTGCGTGCATGCGTGCGTGCGGCGCGCGTGCGTGCGTGCGTGCGTGGGGTGTGTGTGTGTGCGTGGGGTTGTGCATAGGTATATATACACTCGGGGAAAGTGCAGAGTTTGAACTATAGCATCTGGCGAACTGTGTAATTCCGAATCTCCCGGGACTATCTGATAAACTGAGAAAAAAAAGTGATTGCGAACTACTTTAAATTAGCATTCTGAAGAAACGAGACTTTATATCATAGTTTTAATTGTACCTGAATGGTGTGTGAGCACGCTCAGAAACATGTGGTGTAGATAAAGTTTCGGTGACACTACTTCGGTGACACTTGCCACAAAGCTGTTACTAACTTGTGAATTTAACTTTTGTCCCTTTCCATATTCATTACCTTTTCATTGAGCATTGTTGGATTTGGTGTGAAAAGTGTGTTGTATCACACTTATTTGTGTTTTCACTTGCGTGTTTCTCATATTCCTTATCTTTTTGAATTGAAGATATTTTTGTGGGGTGTATACCAACCGACACATTGATTTTGTTTTCAAGTGTATCCTTGCTATATTTGTTTTAGTTGCTATATTTGTTTTAGTTGCACAAATGGTGCAATCATCTTCAAAATGGCCACAGGAAAGGGACAAACGTATTGGACATCTTAATATAAACCATATACAAAACAAGTTACAGGAGGTACCCACTATATTGTACAATCAAGAAAAACCCCTTTCATATATTTTGGTTTCACTGAATCAAGACTTCAGATATGTCCCTGATGCCACTGTCTTAATCTCTGGCTACAATATTGTACGCAGAGATCCCACCGAATCCAAATCTACAGGCATATTACTTACGTTCATGAAACTTTAAAATGCCCAACGTTTGTATGATCCTGAAGGTTTTGGAATTGAAGCAGTTTGGTTAGTAATCAATTTGAAGAGAACAAAACCAATCAAAATAGGATTTGTAAAATCGAAACCCAGGGGAAAATGCTGGTTGGATGGACAAGTTTACGACTATGATAGATGCAGCATCGCTTGATGCCACAGAATTAATACTTTTGGTGATTTCAACATTGATCTATTAAAGTGCCAAACATCATGGTCAATAGGACTACCACAAACAACTTATCCCAAATTATAGACATGCCAACCAGAGTAACTTTTCACTAGCAAAACATTAATTGACCACATCTATCTTTCTGAACCACAAAACGTCATTGAGAAATGTGTGCCTTGAAGGATACAGCGACCACTTTCCAGTATGCATTACGTGAAAAGAATGGAATCAAAATTCCTAAAACTGGCCACAAACATATCATTTACAGATCTTTTGGACACTTCCAAGAAGATACCTTTCTCACTGACCTCATAATTCCCCCTTTATAAATGTTTATAATTACACTGTTCCAAGAAAGCCTTGAGTACGGGCTACACACGTTTAATTCTGTTTATGAAAAGCATGCGCCATTCAAAACGCGTCGATTAAACATAGTGCACAACCAAAGTGATGACTGATGAAATACAAGCTGCTTGTTTCTTACGCGACGATCTGCTTGAAGCAAAGGGAAGTCGTGGTTTTAAAAAAGGCAACGAAAATAAAGTCAATTCACTCAAACGGACAGCAAAAATGAATTTTTTTCGTAAACTTGTAGCCAACAAAAAAAATTCGAAGTCCATATGGCAAGCAATAAATGAACTTACAAATAAAACTTCACAGTCAAAGACAAGTCCCATTACCAGCATAACACCAAATGAACTCAACCAACACTTTACAACAGTTGCAGAACACTTGTCAAAGAAAAGAATACTGACTCAAATGAATTACAAAAATTAAAAACTTTTGCAATGCTATGAACATTCGCCCACAACACCATTTTCCACCTATGACAGTTAGTGAAGTTTGCCAAGCTTTATGCCAATTAAAACAGACAGGAATCCGCGGACTTGACGGGATTGATGGAAAAAAAACTGAAACTATCAGCACCTGTTATATGAAAAACCCAAACCCTTACCTACATTTACAATTTATGCATTGATAAATGTCACTTCCCGCTCAGTTCAAAGTTGCAAAAGTTATACCCATTTTAAAATCTGAGACAAACCCTGAACCTTCGAACTACAAAACCTATATCCATTTTGCCAGTTCTGTCCAAGCCCTTGGAAAAACACATAAATAAGCATCTTTGCCACCATTTTGACTCCTCCAACCTACTAAATAAAAATCAATCGGATTCAGGAAAAATCATTCTTGTCATACAGCGCTTAAAAACCCCTAGTAGATAAATGGCTAGCCAGTGTTAATGAGAATAAATATTGTGGCGCACTGTTTGTTGATTTTGCAAAGGCTTTTGATGTCATTGACCACAAATTGTTATGCGGGAAGTTTTTATCATATGGAAATAACGGGAAAATTTACCTTCCAACTGATAACATCATTCCTAGAAGACCGTCAACAAATCGTTGTGTCAACAACAATTTACAGAGAAGTTACCTATCCACATGGGTCCCCCAGGTTCGTGTTAGGCCTTTGCTGTTCTCAGTTTATATAAATGATCTCCCCTTTATATTAAAGGATTCATGTGAACTCTTTTGTTGATGATACCACTGTCCATACAAGTACCCCCAGCTTGGAAGCTGTTTTCATTCATTACAAAAAGCAATACTTTAAGAAAATGGTGCAATGTAAATCACATGTCACTGAATCCTAACAAAACAAAACTAATGCTGATAAAAACAAGGCAGAGAAGCAAAACATAACCCACACAGCCCCCATCTGTTTTTTAATCAATAATCCCGGAAATTGAAGTTGTGGATAGCCATCGAGTTCTAGGTGTATATGTGATAATAATCTTCTTTGGGCTCATCAACTCGCAGTTTAAGAAATCAATATCCAGACAAAGTAGAAAAAACTCGTGGAGAGCGTGGCAGCAGAGAGTCCTCAGAAGAGAAGCCCCCCTTTAAGCAAGTGTTTCGGCCCTTATCTCCTGACACTCTAGGGGGGTTGGACACACCCGGTTCATGACTTTCCGGATGTCCCTCTGCTGCCCCTTTTTTTTCCCCCCCTCTTGGGACGAGCCATGGCTGGGATTCGACCCAGACCCTCTGGACATGCTCATTTTCTACTTAATGACTCGCGCTTAACCACTGAGCCACAGGGACACCTGAAAATTTGTAGGGGAAAATTTAAAACTTATGAAGTTCACTTTTGTTCCTCCCCTTTACCAGATCCAAACTTTAACACCTCTCTGCCGCTTCTGCCATTGCTTTCAGGGCTCGGTTTTTTCCTTCCCTGCAACTGAGAGCTGTTTCATGAGGCTGTATGCAGACGTTCCACAAATCCCCTAGCTCCAATTTCTGCAGTGAGGACTTGACCTGATAGCCTTCTCCCCTCAGGCTGTTTGCCAGATCAGCATACTTTTCAGTTGTTGATTTGAGCTGCCTCCATTCTGTTCTCATATGGCAAACCCTGACTCGAACATGATCAGCTGCTTGGTTGACTTAGAGTGGGCTAAATATGTCTGGGCTCATGCCACTCTTGCTGATGATCTCTGGTGACTCTTCCATTCTGGGGGGTCTGCAGGCACTCCCAGCATCTGCCCCATCCAGCAGACTCTGCCTGCATGTTTTGAGTGGCACTGTGTTCTTTGCCATGATTGCTGCCTCCTGCCGTGAAGAAGTTGCGGGTGCCTTTTTGGAGTCCTGATTCTCCTTTTTGTGGTGTTGGTACTAGCCCAGACTATTGTACAATTTCTTTGAGCACTTGGGTTTTGCCTCCATGGGGTACCCTTCCTTGACCCAGGCTACTTTACATAGCTTAGAACTGCTCCACTGTTTGTTTTCAAGGCAGAGGGGGCATGCAGGATCGTCTGTTTTTCCCCCACTTCACCAGGTTTGCATTTCAGCTGTGCAAGATTAAGCATTTCTTAAACCTTTATGCCAGGGAAAATTTTTCCTACACCACATGTTCTCTCTTTAATCAATTTTTGTTCAACACTATTTGATTCTGCTAGTGCTAATGCCATAAACCTCTTAAGAGTGTCTACAAAAAAACACTTAAAGCAGTTTCTATTAAAATCATCTAGTCTTAGTGAAGGGGATTATACTAAAGCGGGGGCTCTTCCCGTTACAAAAATGTTTGCTGTCAACAAATGTCACTAATCAAAAAATTGCATCGTTTAGCACCCCCAAACCCCTTCAGTCCAAATTTAGCATAAACCCTAGGAATTCAACCAAAATTTCCCGGTTCCCACACCTAGAATAGATCTATTTAAATCAAGCTTATCTTACTCAGGTAGCGTGGTTTGGAATTCACTTTCCCCTACATTTTCCGATGTACTCATATTACAGAATCCTTCAGGAAAAACTAATCACACATTTTACAGCAGAAACCCTTGCTATTTGAACAAAATACATAAAACCAGGGCACACCCTCTGTTTGCTGCATATTAAACTGATACCCCCGTTTCCTTTCCGCTGGAGGTTTTTAAAAACAGATATGATAAATTGAGATATGGTTACTATTGGTTATATTAATGATTGAAATCATATTATGATGAATGGGCTATTGGTCCCCTGGTTTTTTGGGCATTGTCACGAAATTGATTGATGTCTTAATACTTTTATTCTTTGAGCACTGTAACTGCAAGGTGATAAATGTGTGTCCGGATACTGTTGACATATTGATGTATTGCTCTTTTTCAAATTTATAGTAAGTTTTAGCATGTGATTTTTGGATAGAAAAATGAATCATAATCTCTCTCTCTCTCTCTCCTCTCTCTCTCTCTCTCTCCTCTCTCTCTCTCTCCCCTCTGTTTCTTTAAAATACGGCTGCGTTTCGAGGATGGCGCTAATTAATATGGAAATTTGGGTATGTAGAAGGAAAGAAGAAACACAAGATGGGAAGGTAAAAAAATAAGGCATCTCTCTCGTCTCTCTCTCTCATCTTCTCTCTCACCCTCCCACACACCACACACACACACACACACACACACACACACACACACACACACAATATATATAATATATATATACACGTACGCATCATGAAAAATAAAAAGTTATAATTATTGATGCAGGGAAATATGCTGCTTTAAGGATAATTGATTGTCGTTCTCGTTTTGCCTTATAACCACATCATAAAATGGAAAAAAAAAAAGAACAAATGTTGAATTATTGATGCATTGTAATTGTCTTAGTTTTTATTCTTAGCAGTTTGTTGTAGGGTTTAAACTTTACAAAAGGAATGTAATTCTCCTCTCTCTCTCTCTCCTTTTCTCTCTCTCCTCTGCTCTCTCCTCTCTCTCTCTCTCTCTCTCTCTCTCTCTCCCCTTCGATAGGAGATCGCTTATTTCCCAAAATCTGTGTGTGCTAACCTTTTTCTTCTTTGTAATCAATTTCTTAAATTTTTGTTTTTGTTTAAATCGTTTCTTTTTCCTTTAAAGTCATCTACGCCTGAACTGTTAATGCATAAACTTTAATTTGTGAATATATTTTTTTGTTAAAAGTTTTGTAAGTTTTTCGTCCCCTAGTCAACTTAGTACCTTAACGGGGCAAGGGCCGGAGAAAAAAAGCATGTGTTTGCTTATCTGTTACCCTTGGAAATAAAGATTATCATCATCATCATCATCATCATCATCTCTCCTCTCTCTCTCTCTCTCTCTCTCTCTCTCCTCTCTCTCTCTCTCTCTCTCTCTCTCTTTCTGTGTGTGTGTGTGTGTGTGTGTGTGTGTGTGTGTGTGTGCGTGCGTGCGTGCGTACGTGCGTGCGTGCGTGCGTGCGTGCGTGCGTGCGTGCGTGCGTGCGTGCGTGCGTGTGTGTGTGAACAGAAGCAATTTCCCTTTTCAAAATCATGATCCTGAAAAAGACTGTATGTGACTGGCCGGGTTATGATGCTGAACATGATAACCCCACATCACTTCCCCCCCCCCCCTCTCTCTCTCTCTCTCTCTCCTCTCTCTCTCTCTCTCTCTCTCCCTCTCTCTCTCTCTCTCCGTGTGTGTGTGTGTGTGTGGTGTGTTGTGTGTGTGTGTGTGTGTGTGTGTGTGTGTGGTGGTGTGTGGTGTGTGTGAGCCCCCCCCCCCCCTCTCATTTTGTTCGCCAGTCACTGTTAGAAAGAACGAAAGAAAGAAGATATATACATAGAGAGAGAGAGAGAGAGAGAGAGAGAGAGAGAGAGAGAGAGAGAGAGACAGACAGACAGACAGACAGACAGACAGACAGAGAAAAAGAGAGAGACAGACGGACAGATGGATGGACAAACAGAGACAGAGACAAACAGAGATACACAAACAAAGAAAGCGAGGGAGACGCAGGGGGGGGGGGGGGGGGGGGGGGGGGGGGGGGGGGGGGGGGGGGGGGGGGGGGGGGGGGGTGGGGGGGGGGGGGGGGGGGGGGGGGGGGAGGGGAACGGGAGCAGATCCTGCGAACAATCAAGTACACAACTAAATACAAAGAAAAACAGAATAGAAGATGACAAGCGCTGTAATCTCTGTTAATAGAAGATGACAAGCGCTGTAATCTCTGTTAATAGAGATGACAAGCGCTGTAATCTCTGTTAATAGAAGATGACAAGCGCTGTAATCTCTGTTAATAGAAGATGACAAGCGCTGTAATCTCTGTTAATAGAAGATGACAACGCTGTATCTCTGTTAATAGAAGATGACAAGCGCTGTAATCATCTGTTTATAGAAGATGACAAGCGCTGTAATCTCTGTTAATAGAAGATGACAAGCGCTGTAATCTCTGTTAATAGAAGATGACAAGCGCTGTAATCTCTGTTAATAGAAGATGACAAGCGCTGTAATCTCTGTTAATAGAAGATGACAAGCGCTGTAATCTCTGTTAATAGAAGATGACAAGCGCTTAATCTCTGTTAATAGAAGATGACAAGCGCTGTAATCTCTGTTATAGAAGATGACAAGCGCTGTAATCTCTGTTAATAGAAGAAGACAAGCGCTGTAATCTCTGTTAAAAGAAGATGACAAGCGCTGTAATCTCTGTTAATAGAAGATGACAAGCGCTGTAATCTCTGTTAATAGAAGATGACAAGCGCTGTAATCTCTGTTAATAGAAGATGACAAGCGCTGTAATCTCTGTTAATTAGAAGATGACAAGCGCTGTAATCTCTGTTAATAGAAGATGACAAGCGCTGTAATCTCTGTTAATAGAAGATGACAAGCGCTGTAATCTCTGTTAATAGAAGAGACAAGCGCTGAATCTCTGTTAATAGAAGATGACAAGCGCTGTAATCTCTGTTAATAGAAGAATGACAGCGCTGTAATCTCTGTTAATAGAAGATGACAAGCGCTGTAATCTCTGTTACGACAGAAAGCCATAAATACTGCACGTGCTGTCCGTGATTTGTACTTTTTCCACGTTCAGCATCATCAAGGAGGACACCCACACAACATCCACCATCCCCTGCTCCCCCCACCTTGCCTGTCTGGGCGCCGGAACCTCGTCCGTACCACTAAAGAAAGGGAAGAACAGAAAACTGAACACTAGAAAGTAAAGAAGAAAAAGGAGACGAAGAAGCCGGGGAGATGGGGGGAAAGAGAGCTGAAAATGAAGAAACAGAAAAAGAAAATGGGAAGATTTGTTCAAAGCAGCAGAACCAAAGAACGAAACCAACAAACACAAAGTACAGGCGGTGGAAAATGTATCTGCAACTGCAGAAAAACAAGAAACAGAAACTAGCCAAAGAATAACAAAAAAAGATGACGACGACGACAACAACGGGAACCAAGTTATCCCTTTTTGGACAATTTTAGCATCTATAAAAAAAAAAAAATCAGTTAAACCGCCACACCATCTGTCAGATTCACAAGCCCCCAAAAGCGAACGCACTTCAGCGAGAAAAACTCGCGCCTAGGGAAATATGTAGAAGTGATTTCACTGAAGCGTAGTGCAATAGTAAATGCTCCTTCGACACACACAACACCCCCCCCCCCCCGCTCCCCCCCCCCCCCCCCCCCCCCCCCCCCCCCCCCCCCCCCCCCCCCCCCCCACCCTCCCTGTCGTTTAACCCACCAGGAACGGGGACTTGCGTTTGCGGGTACATACAGACGGGAGGTCAGTGTCCCTCCTTCTGTGGGTCTGTACTCCCTCCCCCCTCCCTCCCCCTTTTATCTCTGGGAGGGGTCGGTCACTAGCTAGAAACTAACCCCTCCTCCCCCGTCCTCTGCTCCCGTTTTGGGTGTGTGGTGTGTGTGGTGGTTGTGTGTGTGTGTGTGTGGGGTGTGTGTGTGTGTGTGTGCGTGCGTGCGTGCGTGCGTGCGTGCGTGCGTGCGTGCGGTGTGTGTGTGCGTGTGCGTGCGCAAGCTTGTGGTTGTGGTTCTGTTTTGTATTGTTCTGCACCCCTCAGAGCCAGTTTTAAACATGAAGAGCAGTGAGGAAAAGTGGTTTCCAATATTCAGACTTTGACAAACATGGGAAAACTCTCTTGGAGGGGAAAATTCTTGTCGCCTACATGCTGCGAGTGTCCGCAATGTTTACAGTATTTGCTACATAGTGTCCGCAATGTTACAGTAATTGCTACTGAGTGTCCGCAATGTTACAGTATTTTCTACAGAGTGTCTGCAGTGTTTACAGTATTTTCTACAGAGTGTCCGCAATGTTTACAGTATTTGCTACAGAGTGTCCGCAATGTTTACAGTATATGCTACTGAGTGTCCGAATGTTTACAGTATTTGCTACAGAGTGTCCGCAATGTTTACAGTATTTGCTACAGAGTGTCCGCAATGGTTTTACAGTATTTGCTACAGAGTGTCCGCAATGTTTACAGTAATTTGCTACAGAGTGTCCGCAATGTTTACAGTATTTGCTACTGAGTGTCCGCAATGTTTACAGTATTTGCTACAGAGCGTCCGCAGTTTTTTACAGTATTTGCTACAGAGTGTCTGCAATGTTTACAGTATTTGCTAAAAGAGTGTCCGCAATGTTTACAGAAATTGCTACGAGTGTCCGCAATGTTTACAGTATTTGCTACAGAGTGTCCGCAATGTTTTCAGTATTTGTCGACCAATGTCTGTCTGTGCTCAAAGGGGTTCATTTTTTAAGAATATTCTGCACGTACAACTGTAGACGTTTGTGTTCATGGCTTTATGCTGCTCGACACTCTCAGCCCTAGAACGTTGTAAAGCTTCAACTGAGCACTGCAGATCACAATAACATTCTGGAAAGACAGACAAGAACCCAGCAGTGGGAAACCCTCACCAAACACGGCCAAACTATGACGTCCTGGAAAGATAGCAGACGACCAGGGTGGGACACTTTCACTAAATGTGACCAAACTATGACGTTCTGGAAAGATGGCAGAAAATAACCAGTGGTGGAGATACTTTCACTAAATATGGCCAAACTATAACGTCCTGGTAAAGATGGGAGACAATAACCAGTGTGGGGACACTTGAACTAAATATGGCCAAACTATGACGTCCTGGAAAGATAGCAGACAATATCCAGTGGTGGAGACACTTGAACTAAATATGGCCAAACTATGACATCCTGGTAAGATAGCAGACAATATCCAGTGGTGGAGACACTTGAACTAAATAATTGCCAAACTAATGACGTCCTGGAAAGATAGCAGACATTAAATAACCAATGGTGGGGACACTTTCACTAAATATGACCAGACTATGGCGTTCTGTAAAGATAGCAGACAACAAACATTGGTGGAGACACTTTCACTGAATACGGCCAAACTATGGCATTCTGGAGAATAGCAGACAAAACCAGCGGTGAGAGACTTTCACTGAATATGGCCAAACTATGGCATTCTGGAAGAGAAGCAGACAATAACCAGCGATGGAGAGACCATTAAAAAACTGTAATTCTCCGCTAAAATAATTCCTTTGTGGATCTTACTGCATTTAAATATAACTTATACACACCCGGTCTGTGAATTATCTGCAATCACTTTGCTGAGCGGAACCTGGTCTCTTGATTCAAACCATCGACCTAAACCAACATTTAAGCGTTTTCATCTCGAGCCAAATACCATTATCTAGATATCCTGCCCCCCCCCCCCAATCTCTCTCCTCTCTCTCTCTCTCTCTCTCTCTCTCTCTCCTCCTCTCCTCTCTCTCTCTCTTGTAAAGCCTAATCTTCAGCCCTACCCCATGCTGACTTTGGTTTTTTTTTCTCAACTTTTCAGTTCATGTTCTGTTTCTAATCCTGTCTCGTTTTACACAACGTTCATCCGGAGACCATAACCTGACGCTGTTAGCTGACAATCAACGTTCATCCTGGACACATGAACCTGACGCTGTTAGCCGACTATCAACGTTCATCCTGGGGACATGAACCTGACGCTGTTAGCTGAAAATCAACGTTCATCCTGGAGACATGAACCTGACGCTGTTAGCTGACAATCAACGTTCATCCTGGACACATGAACCTGACACTGTTAGCTGACAATCAACGTTCATCCTGGACACATGAACCTGACGCTGTTTTGCTGACAATCAACGTTCATCCTGGGGACATGAACCTAACACTGTTAGCTGACAATCAACGTTCATCCTGGAGACATGAACCTGACGCTGTTAGCTGACAATCAACGTTCATCCTTGAGACATGAACCTAACGCTGTTAACTGACAATCAACGTTCATCCTGGAGAGATGAACCTGACACTGTTAGCTGACAATCAACGTTCATCCTTGAGACATGAATCTGACGCTGTTAGCTGACAATCAACGTTCATCCTGGACACATGAACCTGACGCTGTTAGCTGACAATCAACGTTCATCCTGGACACATGAACCTGACGCTGTTAGCTGACGATCAACGTTCATCCTGGACACATGAACCTGACACTGTTAGCTGACAATCAACGTTCAACCTAAACACATGAACCTGACGCTGTTAGCTGACAATCAACGTTCATCCTGGAGACATGAACCTGACGCTGTTAGCTGACAATCAACGTTCATCCTGAAGACATGAACCTGACGCTGTTAGCTGACAATCAACGTTCATCCTGGAGACATGAACCGGACGCTGTTCGCTGACAATCAACGTTCATCCTTGAGACATGAACCTGACGCTGTTAGCTGACAATCAACGTTCATCCTGGACACATGAACCTGACGCTGTTAGCTGACAATCAACGTTCATCCTGGAGACATGAACCGGACGCTGTTAGCTGACAATCAACGTTCATCCTGGACACATGAACTGACACTGTTAGCTGACAATCAACGTTCATCCTGGACACATGAATCTGACGCTGTTAGCTAACAATCAACGTTCATCCTGGAGACATGAACCTGACGCTGTTAGCTGACAATCAACGTTCATCCTTGAGACATGAACCTGACGCTGTTAGCTGACAATCAACGTTCATCCTGGAGAGATGAACCTGACACTGTTAGCTGACAATCAACGTTCATCCTGAGACATGAACCTGACGCTGTTTGCTGACAATCAACGTTCATCCTGGACACATGAACCTGACACTGTTAGCTGAAAATCAACGTTCATCCTGGACACATGAACCTGACGCTGTTAGCTGACAATCAACGTTCATCCTGGAGACATGAACCTGACGCTGTTAGCTGACAATCACCGTTCATCCTGGACACATGAACCTGACGCTGTTAGCTGACAATCAACGTTTATCCTGGACACATGAACCTGACGCTGTTAGCTGACAATCAACGTTCATCCTGGACACATGAACCTGACGCTGTTAGCTGACAATCAACGTTAATCCCGGACACATGAACCTGACGCTGTTAGCTGACAATCAATGTTCATCCTGGAGATATGAACCTGACACTGTTAGCTGACAATCAACGTTCATCCTGGAGAGATGAACCTGACGCTGTTGGCTGACAATCAACGTTCATCCTGGACACATGAACCTGACGCTGTTATCCGACAATCAACGTTTCTCCTGGAGACATGAACCTGACGCTGTTAGCTGACAATCAACGTTCATCCTGGAGACATGAACCTGACGCTGTTAGCTGACAATCAACGTTCATCCTGGACACATGAACCTGACGCTGTTAGCCGACAATCAACGTTCATCCTGGACACATGAACCTGACGCTGTTAGACGACAATCAGTTCCTTTTTTTCTGCTCTTTTGATACCTCGAATTCAGTATTTCTCAAACGGTGGAGTAAAGGAACTTCAAAGCTTTTTAAATGGCCTCGTTTCAGTTGATTTTGACATAATGTGCCTTATATCTCTGCTTCAAAACTTGCCGCTTATCCCCCTCTTCATTCTTTTCATCCCAGATGATTGGCCAGTTTGTAGAGCAGAAGGAACCCACGCTCTGAACGTCATTGATTTTCTTTTGAATGATTCCGGTAAAAAGTCTCCCCCTGTAAAGTATAATTGCAGTTCTTTCGATTTCACCACAGTTGATCTCCACTCTGTACTCTCCTCTTCACGAAAATTCTAGGAGATTTTTTCCGTAACAATCAGTTTTGAGAAAGACGATGCAGACAATTCTACAGGCGTTTCCAACTTGTCTCAAACCTCATGACAGAACTGTACGCGACACTTTCTCTCATGATATATCCTGACATCAACCTGACCCGAGTAATACAGACAGCCGCAGCGTTGGTTAGGAACGTTGAGTTA
The DNA here is from genome assembly GCA_018398815.1 of Conus ventricosus. NCBI lineage: Eukaryota > Metazoa > Mollusca > Gastropoda > Neogastropoda > Conidae > Conus > Conus ventricosus. The sequence goes on from CM031614.1 coordinate 81,195,712, forward strand.
CAATCTCAGAGATGCATCTGATCTGCTGATAGGATTCCATTGCGTGGCTCCAGACTTCAAATTCGATTCCAGAGCACACTCAACAGCTCTGGCTTGGAGCCGGCCGGTCTGAAACAAATTCTACCAATTGAACGCCAATGTAGGGATTCGAACCCACTACTTCCCAACCCACGACCGACAACTCTAACCACTGCCGCTGTCATTCTAAAAAATCAAGTTTTGTCAATGCATTGGAGAATGCTGACAACAACGAAAACGTAGCAAAACTAATTGTCTCGCAGTGAGACACGATGCCCGTAAGTGAATTAAAGTGTGCTGGCTGAACCCAAGGTCACTCATCACCTTTAGGTTCAATAATGCTTGAAAACACAGAGAGAGAGAGAGAGAGAGAGAGAGAGAGAAGAGAGAGATGGAGAGAGAGAGAGAGAGAGAGAGAGAGAGAGAGAGAGAGAGAGAGAGAGAGAGAGCGAGAGAGAGGAGGAGAAGAAGAAGAAGAAGAAGAAGAAGGACTGACAAATTCTGTGACAGATGTCACACCAGCAAACAGAAAGAAACGAATCTTTGAATATGCTTCCGCACAAGCGTGTGTTCTCTCTCTCTCTCTCTCTCTCTCTCTCTCTCTCTCTCTCTCTCTCTCTCTCTCTCTCTCTCCTCCTCCCTCCCTCCCTCCCTCCCTCCCTCCTCTCTCTCTCTCTCTCTCTCTGTTGTTATTCAGAAATTGAACCCTGCATATTTTATCTTTTTACTTATTATTCCATTATCATTGGATCAATGTTTATTTTAAAAATTCACGGTTAAACTAGCATATGCTCTGTCTTATTCTTTCTTTAATTGATCACCGAATTATCTCCTGTGGCCTTTGTCAGTCGTGTAAATAGTTCGCGTACACTATATTGCGTATTTATGTTTCTCATACTTTCTTCTTTTTCCTTCTTCTTCTTCTTTTTCTTCTTCTTCTTTTTCTTCTTCTTCTTCCTCTTCTTTGGTGTCACGAGTTTGTCACGAGGCCTACGACGTTTGACCCAACTGGGGTGGCGGAATTATTCATTTGTTTATTGTCGTCGTTGTTGTCGTATATCTGTCCCTTAATGTGGCTTGTGGTGTGGTTGCACCTTTGGTGTGGTTTAGTTGAGGTTAGGTTTACTTTCTCTCTCTCTCTCTCTAATTCCACTGCCCGTGCATTCATCCTGCAGGTTCACGGGTGGTGGGTATCTTTTTCTTGTACTGGCTGTCTATCGGCCTCTCGCCTGTCTTTTTACCTGTCGCACGTGCTTCATTTCTTTTAGTTTGAAGTATGCTCACTCTGTGACGTAGCGTGGCATGTTGGCCGCCATCGCTGAGGGAGGTTAGCTCTTCACTCGAGCGGAAGATGTCTCTGGGAGCGCCTGCTCCGGTCTTGGTTCTTCACCGTATCGTCGAAGGTACAGTCGGTATCTTCAATTCCTACAGTCGGCCTGTAGGAGAGGGACATCACTTCTTCTTTTTCCGCATCTACGCCTCTGTCCTCTCGACTGGACAGAGGCAGAGAGAGTCGTTTGACCCGCCTCTTCGGGGTCACCCACGGTAGCTGGTAAGCATCAGTTTCGTGGTTTGTTTGTTTTGGTTTGTTGTTGTTAGCCGGCTTATTCTTCTCTTTTTGCGCAATTTTCTTTTGTTTCCAAAATTGTAAAAGAAATATTGTTTGAGACCTTTTTCTCTGGTTAATTCAATCTTTAACCTGGCCATTCTAAAATATATCCAAAATTCTTTCTCCTGTTTATGCATCTCGTGATGCGGTAGTCGGTGGGGATAGGAGAGAACCTGGTGATTCAGGGTTGGTACTTGCTTGGTCTCGCTCGTCCCCCCCTGTCACATTCACCGGACTCTTATCCTTCGGCCACCGTCTGTTTGTGTGTGCAAGGAGAACGAGTTTTATGTTGCGAGCGTGCGTACGCATGATTTGTCGTTCGGATGCGTGGTTGGAGATTTTGTTATTTTGAAATGTGGCATAAAAAGTGACAATTATGCCATTGAATTATTATTTGCAAATGTGGTGGCAGTTATAAAGCGATGGTCGCTGTGTTGGTTTATTTCCTAAGAAAGGAAATTGTTAAATGTGAGTGAGAGAAGAGTGAAGATAATTCATATTGGTTTTATAGCCTGTTGATTTAATGCGGTCTTTTACCTGCTTCGCGTGAGAAGACTTTAACGAACAGTCCGATTTGATTGGTTTACTGTGTTATGCTCAGGTCTGTGTTGAGCTGGTGTTGTTAGTGTATTTAGTAGACCTCCCCTCGCCCATCATGCGAGTGGCTGTTAGGATTAGACAGCATGGGTCAGATTGTACTGACGGCGGGGTTCCAGTGCCCTTCCTTCTTCCTTCCCTCCCTTTCTTCTCTCCTCCCAGCTACGTTTTCCCCCCCTCCCGGGGGCTTCACCCGGAGTCTGGACTGGTTGGTGCCACGTGCTGGTTGGGGCCACGCTCTGGTTGGGACCGCGGACTGGTTGTGCCACGTGCTGGTTGAGGCCACGCTCTGGTTGGGACCGCGGACTGGTTGGTGCCACGCGCTAGTTGAGGCTACGCTCTGGTCGGGACCGCGGACTGGTAGAAAAGCCCGCCGGCTTGACTGGCCGGCCCTGATCCCCGTCCAGGACCTCCAGTAACAACGCCACGTTTCCCCCCCCCCCCCCCCCCCAGGACGCGCGCTTCACTGTCTGCTTGTGCGTGTCGAGGGTGTCGGCCTTGAACGACTCTCTTCAAGAACCGACCCGGTTCGGAGCACCTAGTGCGACAGGGTGCTCCCAGTAGACTTGAGAGAGGCAGGGGTGTGGAGGCACTCCATGGTGTGGAAAGGGATGGGTGCTGGAAATGTTTATTTATAATTGTGTATATGTTATATGTGTTGAAATGTTGTGATTGTGATTGTGTTCGTCGTATGGTGAAATGTTTATTTATAATTGTGCATGCTGTGTGTGTTGGAATGCTTAATTGTGTGTATGTCGTGTGTTGAAATGCTTGATTGTGATTGTGCATGTTGTGTGTGTTGGAATGCTTATTTATGACTGTATGTTGGTGTGAATAAATGGGGTGTTGTATCGTAATCTTTATTGTGTGGTCTCTTTCGGGGCGTGTGAGGTCAGTCACTCCCTTCACTCCCACCTAGACCGATCCTGTCAGGCAGACCTCCAGGGTCGGTCGTGACAATTGGTATACATATATAGACAATTTACTTTCTGCACTATTGTTGTGGATTTTTGTTCCTCAGGGCTGAGTGTAAAAAAGCACACTTGTATGCTTATCTCATATCCCTGAATAAACAAAATTTCGTTCGTTCGTTCTTTTCGTTCTCTCTCTCTCTCAAGGGTACATAATCTTCCACCACCCACAGCCCTCTCTTCTCTCCCATACCGACCTTTTTCTTTCTACCTTTTTTTTTCAACTTTTCAGCTCGTCTTCCGTTTCTAATCCGGTCTCACTTTACACAGATTCAACCTCGAGAGATGAACTTGACGCTGATTGTTGACAACAAACTCGTCTTCAATTTGTATGCCCTTTCCACAGCAGATTCCATGAGCATCTTGTTCAGAGATGTTTCCGCCTGATGCGATCTTTGAATCTTGAAAGAGATTAACATTTGTCATCGGATCTGAAATTTCACAGTGAAGAGTTTTTTTAACAAAATTTCGGGTGGGTTTTAGAAGATGTCTTTTTAAAGATTGTGTGAATGAATAATTTGTGAGTTGATTTTAACGTGGTCACAGGCCCCAATATGGCCCTTTGCGGACGGCTGGGCTATAAGCAACATTACCTTACCTTAACCTTAATTATGTTTTTTCTTGAACTGTAAGTAAAGGGCCAGAAAATTACTTAAACATTCTCGTTTCAGTTGATTCTAACACAATCTGCTGTTATTAATGCTTCAAAATTTCCCACCTGTCCTCTTCATTTTTTTTCAGCCAAAACAATTGGGCCCCTTCAATAGAGCGGAAAAAAATCCACGTTCTGGACTTATTTTTCTTTCAAATGATTCCGGTTAAAAGCCCCCACCCCCACCCCCCGCATATCCCATATCCCTTCCCCCTACCCCACCCGCCCCCATGAAGTTTCCTCATCGTTCATAGTTGATAATCCACTCAGGGACTCTATTCTTTACGGAACCTTTAGTAGATTTGGGGTGTACTTTTTTTTAATTCAAGTACACCGTGTTTGCATGGTTTATTACTCGTTTTGGTACGCGTTAGTTACTGTGCTCGACAAAACCTGGATGTTTTCGTTTGCTTTTTTCTCCAGTGAAGCAATTGCGGCATTCTCAATACGAATCAGTGATCACCATATGTCAATAACATCAGCTCTAAATGTTAATTTTAGAATACATATCGTCGTAAAAGAATGAGAGAGACAGCGAGAGAGAGAGACAGACAGACAGACAGAAAGACAGAGAGCGAGAGAGAGAGGGGAGAGAATACGAATACGAATACGAATACGAATATTTTTATTGAGGGTAAAATGGATAAGCTTATAGCTTTTTTACACCATGCCCTCAAGAACAACAACAGTAACAGACAATATCAAAATGAAAATATATATGATGCACGAAAATTAAACAATGAACAAGTTTATAACGACGAAAACATGATTAACATAAATATTACCGACCAACAAAGTAGGTCACAATTTAGGAATAATGTACATTCGAGGAAGGGAAGAAAAAAAAAACACGAAAAGAAGCATGTGCACACGCGCAAGGGCTCAAACACACACACACACCACACACACACACACACACACACACACACACACACACACACACACGCACACACACACACACACACACGTGAGACTCTCACGCACATAAACACGCACGCGAACGCGCGCAAATACACACATACAAAACATACACAACACAACACACACACATACATATATACATACGTGCGCGCGCACATGAGCGCACGCACACACATGCACACTACGCGCGCGTGTGCGCCGCCCGCCCCCCTGCCCCCCCCCCCCCCCACACACACACACACACACACACACACGCACGCATTCACGCACACATACACACACACGCGCATGCGTACGCGCACGCACAAGCGCGCACATGCATTTCCGCATTCATAATCACTTCAAATGCTTGCCTCCTACACACAAACACCATCGTATACCACCAAACACTTACAATACAAGTACATCATCAATTCAAGTCACATGAACATGCATAAGAGGACCCATCAAGTTGAGGTTGCAGTACATTATGATACTCAACATGTTTAGACTTAACACTGTTCTATTAAAAATGCGTGGTATGCCTTCCTAAATGAGAACACGCTTGGTTTGCATTTAATATGGTCATGTTATCATTCCATAATTTGCTTCCGAATAAATGAGAGAAGACATAAAAAGATTAGTTCTTGGGAGAGGAATGCGGATATTACGTTTGTTACGAACATTATTGATAGGAAATTTGTTGTTGAGATAAGCTGGCGTTAAATTGTTCACAACTTTAAACATGAAAACAGCTTTGTTGTAACGGCATTTAAGCCTGAAGGGGAGAATATCTAATTGTTTATAATCAGTAGGGACCAGAGAAGAGGATTTAAGAAGAATTAGTTTGAGAAAGCGTCTGTATAAGCTGTCAAGAGGTTTTAAGCAATTTTGACTGGCCAGATCCCAACTGTTGATGCATAATCAAGATCTGGCTGGATATATGCACGAAAAAATAGCTTCCTGGTATGTTGATCAAGAAAATGCTTTATTCTATTCAATTGGAATGTCTTCTTGGAAAGCCTTTTGCAAAGCATAGAAATATGTTGAGACCAGGATAGGTTATTGTCTATAGTGAGTCCTAGTAATTTGTAGAAACTTACTTCTTCTAATACTTTATTATTAACTTTTAACTCCGGTAATTTATTCATAATGTTCTGTCGTTTCTGCCTAGTTGTTACTAGCATGAATTTAGATTTATGAGGATGAATTGCCATATGATTTCTTCCGTCCATGAAACAAGCCTTAGTATATCACTTTGTAAGGAGGTGCATACTGCATCAGAGCTTTTATTTTCATTGTATATGGTGGTATCATCTGCAAAAAGTTCGCAGAGGATATCAAATGAAGTGGAAGGTCATTTATATAAATTGAAAATAATATAGGACCTAGAACCGATCCCTGGGGAACTCCATATTTGTTCGTAGCAACAGAAGATAAAAGTAGAATCTTGACAGACTGCTTGTCTTCTGTTGTGAAGAAAAGATGCTATGAGTTTTACAGAACAATCGTTTAAAACCGTACATATTTAGTTTGTTAGAGAGGACACTGTGATCAATGGTGTCAAAAGCTTTCGCAAAATCAACAAAAATTGCACCAGTAAATAGATTATTGTTTATGTTTAAATGCCATTTCTCAATGAGGTTAGTCAGCATGGTATGGCACGAATGATTCCTTCTAAATCCATTCTGATTTGGGTGAAATAAGTTATACTTCGTAAAATGGGACTGTAGATTGTGTTTAATATGTTTTTCGAGAGGCTTAGACAGAGCAGATAGTATAGATATGGGTCTATAATTGGAGGGGTCAGATGGGTCACCAGACTTAAAAACAGGCAAAACTTTAGCGTTGTCACACTGTCACTCTTGCATACCCGCATTCATGACAGCATTTACTCCATACGCACACGCAATCTTTCCAATCACCCAAAAGGAGCACTACCGAATGTTTTTCTTCTCCCCCTCTCCTTCAGGGAAAACACTTTACTAATCACAACAACAACTTGTAAACAGATGTTACACCTGTATCTCTCTCCGCACTGAGAGACAAATAAATCCGCACACATGTATCTCTCCTCACACCGAGAGACAAATCAATCTTCACACATGTATCTCTCTTTACACTGAGAGAAAAAATAGTCTTCACACTTGTATCTCTCTTTACACTGAGAGATAAAATAGTCTTCACACTTGTATCTCTCTTTACACTGAGAGATAAAATAATCTAGTTCCGCTTCTATAAAGCTATGGCCTTCACGTTCCTTTAACCCAAAATTCCGGACCAGGAGAATACATAACTCCCGTAATCACTGAGGACCTGCCTGCCTCAAGTAAAAGCTTCCCTGCTTTCTCAATTCCCTGTCTCTCTCTCTGAGACAATATACTGCCCCCTCGAATTCTCTTGTCCTGGAGATACGAGTCTCGTCTTCTCTTCCGCGACTTCTTCTGTCTCTTGCGAAATGACGAGCTTCAACTCCTCTCCCTGGAGTTGGTACTGGCTGGGGCTGAACTACCGGTGTGTTCCCCACACCATGGCCATCTTCAACCACCTCACGGGGTGAAAGATGAAGGGTGAAGGGCGAAGGGTAAAGGGTGAAGGGCTGAAACACGAATAAGGTTCGTGTAAGTAACCTGCTTCTCAATTCCACATATGAATTCTTTCTCTCTTCTTTAAGTTTTCCCCCTGTAGCTTTCCCCAACTATCTATCGCTCACCTGGTAATGACTGGTCAGCAACGAGGACCACCGTCCTGACAGGTTCGAGTCTCTAGGCCATCTGCTGGGTTAAAACTGACTCTTTCCCCCCCTTCTCCTAGTGAGTGCATACTCAGTGTTCAAAACACATGACCAGCACCTTACCTTACCAGCCCTTGTTAAACTATCACTCAGTGGTCACTTTCACCCAATGACCACATTCGTTTCTTGAATGAGTCATACTCACAATTATTTGGGGACGCCCGCTACACTAGTCAAGCCATATGAATATTCTTCCTTTAATTGTGGCACGGGAAATGATTCATATCACTAACTTCATGTGATGGAGCGTCACATGCCTTGATGTGAGGCTACGTCACATGACAAGCGTCTTTGAAGGCTTGTGGATAATAACTTTTTCAATACTTAAGTTATAAATATATGTAACACATTCAGAGATAATGGGCGCTGATATCTTCAAAATTTTACAATCTAACCCATCCAAACCACGGGAACTCGACGGTTTTAATACATTTAACTCCTGATGCACTTCATGGACACCTATATACGGAAAATGGAGTTTGTCCACAATATGTTTTGACTCGCAGAAACATTTCAGTCGATTTAAATCATTAGCCCGTGTGTTGTTTATCTTTATTGTTCTCTCTGCTACGGTAGTAAAATGACTGTTCAGATAATCAACAGATAAATTGGACGTATAAGCAGACGGCGGTGCTGTTTTCCCGGACAACTGATTTATAGCCTTCCAAATAGATTTTGAATCTTGTTTTGATGAAATTAAATCACTAAAATACCTCTTCCGTGCGGATCTTTTCATTTCAGTGACTTTATTCCGTTGTTGTCTAAAATTCTTGTCTTTCCCTGTTGTTTGTAATAAATTGTCACGAATTCTAATTTCAGCATCTATTTCTTTTGTTAACCACGGCGGTTTCTCGGTTAATTTAACACGTTTAGTACGAAGCAAGACATGTTTATGGAAAATAGGAACAAATATCTTGTACCAAGCCGTAAGTGCATCATCAGGATGATTGTATTGATAGACACAAGAAAAATCTGCCATACATAAATCAGCCAGAAATTGTTCAGTGTGGAAATTTTTATAGCTGCGAAACGATATACACTTATGAGTGCATCTGGGTATTTTAACTCCTTTCTTTGACCATGTTAAACAGACTGGAAAATGATCACTAAGACCATAGACAGGTACAGCAGTTTCTACTACGTTGTTAGAATTAGTAACATAAATGTGATCAATTAACGTTTTTGTCTGTAATGTTATCCGTGTAGGTGAATTTATTAACTGAGTTAAATTGCACATTTCATAAGTTTGTTTCCATTTGTTCTGTGATTTGAATAAATCGATGTTAAAATCTCCAAGCAAGATTATTTCCATTGAATAACTTAATACGTCTTCAAGCATTGACTCAAAACGATCGAACCACTCGACTCTTTCTTCTGGGTTTTTGTATAAAAAACCTACCAGGATTGGCTTTGCTCCTTTCAAGTGAATCTCTAACCATAAGCATTCAATTTCGTATTTATCAAACAAATTTAAAATTTCAAAATGGAGTGACTGACGGCGGCGAACGAAGCAAGATTAGGAATAGAGTTTGTTTAGAACTTACCGCCAATGACATTGACAAACAAGCTCAAGACAAGACACGATGCATTTCAACCACTTGGGTCTTCTTCAGGCGAAAAAATAAATCACATTTAACATGTGGGACAGTACAAACAACGAAAAACGAAAAAAGAATGAAAAATGACTTATCCGTTCTTGTCCATGTGTTTGGTGGGCGGAAATGACATGCGGCCAGGGGGATTATGGGAGAGGAAACGGAGGGGGGGGGGGTTGCGTCAGGGGAGGTGTGTGTGTGTGATATGATAGGGTTGTGTGTCCAGTTTATTTGGATGGTGTGATATCTTTGTGATGGTTGTGGTAATGGTGGATTGATAATAATGGTAAAGGGGAAAAAAAAAAAAAGGGGGTGGTGGGTGGTGGGGGGGGGGGATTTAAGGGGAAGGATAATACAAAACTAAGATTAAATAGATGGAGGGTTGCTTTAACTACTGTATGAAGTGAGTGAAGGGGATGTGGTGGTGGTGTATGTAAGTGTGTGTGTATGTGTGTGTGTATGTGTGTGTGTTGGTAGGGGATTTTGCCAACTGGTGTGGAAGAGGTGAGTATGTGTGTTTGGTTATTGTTGGATATTGATGCCTTGGGCACACTACACCCCCAAGGCATCAATATCCAACAATAACCAAACACACATACTCACCTCTTCCACACCAGTTGGCAAAATCCCCTACCAACACACACACATACACACACACATACACACACACTTACATACACCACCACCACATCCCCTTCACTCACTTCATACAGTAGTTACAGCAACCCTCCATCTATTTAATCTTAGTTTTGTATTATCCTTCCCCTTAAATCCCCCCCCCACCCCCCACCCCCCCCCCCCCCTTTTTTTTTTCCCCTTACCATTATTATCAATCCACCATTACCACAACCATCACAAAGATATCACACCATCCCAATAAACTGGACACACAACCCTATCATATCACACACACACACCTCCCCTGACGCAACCCCCCCCCCCCCCCCCCCCTCCGTTTCCTCTCCCATAATCCCCCTGGCCGCATGTCATTTCCGCCCACCAAACACATGGACAAGAACGGATAAGTCATTTTTCATTCTTTTTTCGTTTTTCGTTGTTTGTACTGTGCCACATGTTAAATGTGATTTATTTTTTCGCCTGAAGAAGACCCAAGTGGTTGAAATGCATCGTGTCTTGTCTTGTGCTTTGTTTGTCAATGTCATTGGCGGTAAGTTCTAAACAAACTCTATTCCTAATCAAACAAATTTAGCCGTCTATAATTAACAGATTGGTGAATATAAGCCACCATACCAGTTTCTAGTTTTGCGGTGGCATCTCGTCTAAGAAGGTTGTATCCTGGATCGATAATATATTGTCAGAAATTGTACTAGATAGTCGTGATTCAGAAAAACCAAAGACATGAAAACAGTCATTTGAATTGGTTAAGATAGAAGGCACATCTGATAATTTGTTCATTAGGTGACATACATTAAGATAACCTATTTTGAACCCAGCTTTACGGAGCCACTTTAATGTGCTACCGTTCTTGTCCATGACAAAATTACAATACAATAAAATTACAGATAATAATGTAGAGGAAAACACATACAAGGAAATGTGACACTCAGTACAAAAGATATGCAAGATTAAGCGGAAAAACTACCAGAAACAAAATGAGAATACCAAGTCTATTCAGCTGAGTTGAACACAAGACTGAAAATAAGAAAAGCAGCCTGAACATTCACTCCGGACAATCTCAGCACCAAAATATATATATATATTTCGCACCAGTATGCGAACTGTCCCTATCCGAGCTTTCCGAGAACGCCTGTCACACATGAAACGAGCAATTTTTAAATAATATGGTAATATCACATCCAAGAAAAAGCAAACAAGCATAAACAAAGTCAATCAGCATAGTTTTGGATACATGACCAAGAGGAAATTTATATAAAGTAGACAAATGTTCATGCACAAAAAAAACCCACAGCTTCGTCCTTGTGGGTCGAACACAATTACCTAAAGTCACATATCACCTGCATATGTATGACAAGACCATATATTATGGAGGTGGCTGTCGCAGAGCTGGTGAAGATCACTGATGTCCTGGGTGGTACGCCAGCTGTGATGCCAAAGACATTAGTTGCTGGGCACACTGGTTAACAGGATTGTTAGTGGCGGGCCAACTTGGGATACTATAGATGGAGCCCGGCATTGTATTTACAACATTGACAGGATCTGACACCGGAAACTGTCTCTGGAAAATTTGTCTTCCACGGTGATCAGGGTATGGTAAGAGTATAGGTCGGGATATCTGGGATATGGGAAATAAGGGATCATTTGACCCGAGATGGGAAGAGGATAGGACGCACTGGGGAATGATGATGGGTTCAATGTGGGATGAGGACCTCTAGTTTCGCCTGACTGGCTGTTTTGTGGGGGAAAAGAAACTTCACACATACCATGACTCCCCAGCTGATGTGGGGGTGAAGGCCGATGGATTTGGCCTTGCACTGTTTCAACCACAGCCTGGTTATCATTCCGGGAGGCAACAAAGGGAAGTGGGATGAGGATGATAAGGGGGGAACATCAGCTTGTTGGGAGGTTTGGGGATGGGAACTATCAGCTTCAGTGCTAGCCTGCAACGTTCTCCCTGTGAATCTGGATAATACACGTGCCTTATGAGGAGGGCCATGGACACCAGTTCGTCTGTCCTGAGGAAGAACTTTTTTAAAGTTTATTGCCAGACTAGCAGTCCCTCTCATACTGGGATGTGTACCGTCTTTATAAAATGCCTGTCGAGGAACACCACTTGCAGTAATGAAAGCGCTGTGGTGGTCGATCATGTCTACTTTCATGCTGGGACAGCAGTATATAAATTTCTATTTGACGGTGCTATCGCATTATTTAATGGTTTCCTTCCACGAGCAGGTACTATAGAGCTTAAGGCTATATAAGCTGAAGGAAAACGAGTCTGACACAAATCAATCAGCTTCTGCCAAACATCAGTTGGAATTGGACCGGCTGGACAGTCATTTGTACCAACATGCACAATGAGAGTTTTTATTTGTTCCTGTTTGTCCAATCCATGCAGCCACTGGATGATATTACTAATTTTTAGACCTGGAACACAAATTTTAAAAAGAGGGTCATTATTTGTCTGTAGTCTCCTTGAATCAATATACCTAATGACAGAATCACCAACTATAAGAGAAGACGTTTCATTTGGTATTTTGATTTCACCAAGAACTTGTTCAGGGGTGTTTCTTTAAAC
>CM031614.1:81213061-81223061 GCA_018398815.1 Conus ventricosus
GTGCATTCCGACATAATGCGCCTTTTATCTTTACCTCAGAACTACCCGCAAATCCCCCTATTCACTGTGTTAAGCGCGGAGAACTGGCCAATTCGTAGAGCAGAAAGAACCCACGTTCTGGAATGGATTGATTTTCTTTCAAATGATTCCGGTAAAACGTCTCCTATCCCACGTACAGCTCCCTTGCCATTCTTTCGCTTTCAGCGTTGTTGATGTCCACTCTGTACTCTCTTCTTCAGGAAACTTTCGGCAGATTTGAAGGGGGGGGTTGTTTTTCATATGCGGAATACACTGTGTCTACGTTGTACGTTGTATATTACTCGTTTTAATATGCAGCAATTGTGTTCTACAATACCTTTTTTTCTCTGATAAAACAATCGCAGCAATCTCAGTACGAATCAGTAACTACCATATCATCAATATCAGCTCTAAATGTAAATTCTAGGAATGGCACATCATACATATCGTAAACGAATGAGAGAGAGAAAGAGAGACAGACAGACAAACAGACAGACAGACAGAGACAGAGAGAGACAGAGACACAGAGAGACAGAATGCAAACCGTTGACAGTCAGGTAGGTCTAACTGACAACACCGTCTTTCTATGCTAATCTTCTATGCTGTAACAGCTGACGCTGCGTGAGACAGAGAGGCCATGACCATGGCTGTGACATGACCTCTGTCCCGCTGTCTGGAACCCCCCCCCCCCCCCCCCCCCCATCCCCTCGCTGTCTCATCTGCACTGTCTTGTCAGCCACGTCACTCCAGCGCCCTCATTCCGACTCCTCTAAACACAGCCACATCCAGAATGTTTTCCACCAGTACACCACGTGTTGCCTTGGCTTAAGGCTGTGTCAGACCAACTGACATAGGCTAGAACACCAAGGCTACATCAACATGTTGTTATGCTCTGCATAGTTATGCGGGGATTGTCTTCAGTCGTGACAAGGTCCTAGCATAACACCATTAGTCTCCAAAATCCCTCGAAGTCGGAGTGTGGCTGCCCACGTGGCGGGGTAATCAGAAACGGTCACACACGTAAAGTCCTCATCCCTAGCTGATGCATTTGTACCATAGTGTTCAAGTACTTCGGTTGTTCGGATGATCCCTGGAGTCTTTTAGCCAGGGTATAACAACAACAACAGTACACCACGTGCATGTAACAGCACTTCACCAGGAACTTTCAAATCAATACTGACCACGTGGACGTGAATTTATTAGAGACAAGGATGTGTGGAGTCCACTGAAACTGAGGACACCATGAAAGCCAGGCATAAAGGAGAACAGGACACCGGGCCATATGTTCCCCATGCAATCCACGTAGACAGGAATGGTGCAGACAATGCTATGGGACAGGAATGGCGCAGACATGCTATGGGACAGGAATGGTACAGACAATGCTATGGGACAGGAATGGCGCAGACAATGCTATGGGACAGGAATGGCGCAGACAATGCTATGGGACAGGAATGGCGCAGACAATGCTATGGGACAGGAATGGTGCAGACAATGCTATGGGACGGAATGGCGCAGACAATGCTATGGGACAGGAATGGTGCAGACAATGCTATGGGACAGGAATGGTGCAGACAATGCTATGGACAGGAATGGCGCAGACAATGCTATGGGAGTCCTGTCTTCGCCTCACACCACACGACAGGACTACGTTACGCTTTCTTATGTGATGCCGTCCTGGCATCGACAGGCCCGAACGATACAGACACCCTGCAGTGTTCGTTAGAAATGTTGAGTAACGCTCTCAGAGACTCATCTGTTCTACAGATAGGTTTCGACTGTGTGGTTCAAGACTTAGAATTCAAGCCTAGAGCACTTGCAAGAACACTGGGTAGGAACCAACCAGGTTTTAAAAAAGTTAGATATATTATATATATATATATATCCCTCTGAACAGTTCTGAACTCACGACCTCCTAGCCCGCCACCCGCAACTCTAGTCACTGCCGCCTTAATCTCATATATCCGTGTTTAGTCAATTGGTTGAAGAATGCTGACGACAACAATGTAGACCCCGCTATCTTGAAGCTAAACACAGTGCCCAGAAGTGAATAAAAGTGTGTTGCTTGAATGTGTAGTCAATCGTTACACTGAAGCTCAGAACGTTTGGAAAAGAGAGAGAGAGAGATTGATTGATTGATTGATTGATTGATTGATCTTTAATACCACAAGGATGAAGATTTTAGGCCAAAGCCTAGTCTTACAATCTGTCCTTGTCATGCATACATTATTTCGGCACATATCATTCATACAGACAATTGAACATAACAACATGATAATCTAATTCTACAATGATAAGCAAACTGCTCATAAAAGCACTAATGAAATGGGGGATGGTTAAAACAAAAGGAAACTTACAAGCAAACAAACAAACAAAAACTACAGAGAGAGAGAGGTCAGAGGAGGGTGGGGAAGAGAGAATGGTAGGTAGGGGGAGGAGAAAAGGGATGTAGACAGAGTGGGAGTGGGGATGAGCGATTTTAACGGAGTAGGTTTTATGTTGAGACGATTTATCCAAAGTATGGTTCACAGAAGACTTAGCGAATGGACGCTAATCATTGTAATCGAATAATTTAACTACTGAGACATAAAATGTTTATGCAAATGTTCCTTGAAGGTTTTAAAGTATTCATGTTTTGTAGATTCGGTGGAAAGTGAGTTCCAGACATATGGTCCAGAGTAAGCTAGACTTGTTTTGTATAGATCAATGCGTGGGTAGGGAAGAGGAATTTCGTCGAGCCAGAAAAGCTGTTCGATCTTGTAAAAAGGGCATTGATATAACATGGCATAGTATCTGTCAAGATTGTAAACATAAATGATGCCTTGTTGAATTCCAATTGCCTATTCAGAGGAAGTATGTTTCAGCGCTTTTAGTTTTTCGTCTGTTGTTAGAGATACAGCTGGATGGAGTAGCTTTGCTGCACGTCTATGGAGAGAATTCAGCCTTTTTTTGTGGATGTCACTACTGCCGTCCCACACTGTTGAGGCGTAATTTATACGTGACATTATGTGTGCATTGAAGAAAAGTTTAAGCACATTACTGTTGACGTAGCGCTTTAATTGAGATAACAGGAAAAGGTGTTTTGAGACTACCTTGCATACGTTATTTAGATGAGATTGCCATTTCAATTCTTTATCTATCGTTAACCTAAAACACGATGCTCATCTACCTGCTCGATAGAAGTGCCATTCAACTGAAGTTTTAGGCAAAGAGGAGTCAACTGGTGTTTTTGGCGGGTAGCTATAATCATAGATTTGGTTTTGGCTGGGTGTATGACCATTGAGTTTGAATGACACCAGTCTGACACGTCGTTTAGACTTTCCTGGAGAGAAGTTTCTATTGTCTGTAGATCACTACCATTCGTTTGGAGCGACGAGTCATCAGCAAATAAATCTGTCGTGACCTTTTCATCTGATACGGACAATGGTAAATCATTGATGAAGATGCAGAATAGTAGGGGGCCTAGTACAGAGCCCTGTGGGACTCCATGTCTGACAAAGTCTGAAGTGGAGGTTTTCCCATTAAGCGCCACATACTGAGTCCTATCGTTCAAGTATGATTGGAATAATGAGATTGTCGGGGTATGGTTCAAGTAGACAGATAGTTTCTTTAGAAGAATGGAATGATCAACAAGATCAAACGCCTTTTTGAAGTCAAGAAAGACAACCCCTGTCATTTGTGATTGGTTCATATTTGAAAGCCATGAGTCACACATTCGTGATAATGCTGTGTGGCAGGAGTGATTAGATCGGAATCCAGATTGGAGTGGGTGAAATAGTTTGTTTTTCTCCATGAACTGAGATACGTGTTGTGTGTATGTGTCTTTCAAGGGGTTTGGATAGAATCGATAGTAAGGATAT
Organism: Conus ventricosus; assembly: GCA_018398815.1. Taxonomy (NCBI): domain Eukaryota; kingdom Metazoa; phylum Mollusca; class Gastropoda; order Neogastropoda; family Conidae; genus Conus; species Conus ventricosus. The sequence goes on from CM031614.1 coordinate 81,216,937, forward strand.
AGGTCTGAAATTATTTGGATCCGACAAATCATTTGATTTTGGAAGGGGGATTACTTTGGCGTTTTTGAACGCCTGAGGAAAACATTAGTTTCAATGGATAGATTATATATGTATGTAAGAGACTCAACAATGTAAGGTAGAGCGAGTTTGAGAAGAATGTGGGTATGTTATCAGGACCCATGGATTTTTTATTCTTTAATTGCGCTATGTGCATACCTACTTCATGTACAGCAAGAAGGGAATTTTAATTGAGTTACTGGATCCAAGTTTTTGTTTGCAAAATGATATTAGGGAAGTCGGGCATGTATATTCATTTGGTGCTCTTATAGTCTGTGAAGCTTGAGTAAGGGTATCTGATAATGACAGAAAGTGGGTATTAAATTTGTCCGGGGTGATGTTGGTGCTGAAGTTTTGTGAATTTGTACTCTTGTTGCGTACAATAGTGTTTATTGCCCTCCACATTGGCGCTGTGGATTTTGCATCCGTTATCGTTTTGACTGAAGTAGTCTCGTTTGGCTTTTTCAACTTCGTTTGAAACAAAGTTTCTCTGCTCTTTGTATTCGTCAAACAAATTTGCTGCCTTGAGTTGGTCACGTAGTAGAGAGAGAGAGAGAGGGGGGGGGGGGAAGAGACACAATTTTATTGCCATTAGCGAAAGGCCCTGTTGGCAAGGGGGCATCATGGGTCATATCAAGCAACAGCGACTAAAAAGGAAACAAATGCAAGACTTCCCTTACGATGTTACAAACTTTCCATACATATAACTTTCAAAAAAGGATCAACAAACAAGCACCCATCCATCCACACGACTCCCCCACCCCCCCCACCACCACCCTCCCTGCACACACACAACATACGCGCGCGCGCGCGTGGCGCGCACATGCCATGCACTCACGCACACACGTATTACCATTCTCATAGACTATCAGGACACATTAAGTGATTACTACTGAGCCAAGGCACCATTAAGCAAGCGGTTATCTTTCTCATTCGTTATTTTCTTTTTACGAAAAGTGCTAGCTTCACTTGACAAAATCGCTACTAAATCTCTTCTTTGAGCAACTGATTCATTGAAAATGTTACAACCACTGCGGATATTGGCATATGCGGGACAATCAAACACAAATGCACTTCGTTCTCAACACTGTCTCTTTGTCTACACATTTGGCAGATCTATTATTCGATTTCTCGAACCATGTTTGGTTTGCACCAAGACCGAGCGTTCTGGTTCGAAATTTTGCTAAGCTATATTTATGCCATTTATGCGTTACAATTCTAAGATATTTCTCTGCTTCGAGATTAGTTTTTAAATGAGAGGAACCAGTCGTATTTATCATTTCCATCCATGCCAGCATGCCAGTTTTGTTTATTCGTACAAATTAAGCGGTCCCTGAATTCAGAAATAAATTTTGCTTTGTTACCGACTCCTTGTGAAACCAAACTATGCCAAAACCATTCTCTGTCAATATTTTCTTCATACAGAAGACCCAGTTCAATTTTCCATTTTCATGTTGCAGCATGAGCATTTCGTACGCCTGAGCACAGAGTCTGGTTACTGGTAGATTTACTAATTTCAGCCAATAGTTAACCATCTAACCAAGTTTATAATAAACAGAGGGTATCGCCCACTTTCGCCATAAACCATTTTATTTGATGCATGTAAGGGTACGTGGATGATACGCTTTATCGCATAGGTATGAATTTTTTCCATTGGCTATTATCCAACATACCCCAGATTTCTGATGCATATGTCAAAATGGGCTGTATCTGAGATCGAATAATTTCCAAAAATAGATTTACATCTTTGCAGTTCAATTTTTTCTTAGTCCTCAGAATATCCATGACGCCTTTCTTTCCCTGTCTGCACATCTCAAGCCAGCACTTACTCAAGCTTAATTTTGTTGTGAAGAACATCCCAAGGTAATTTATAGCTACTTGTCACTCTAATTTCGACTCCACCATAAAACCATCTCTTCATATTTTGATAAGTAACCACCATTTCTAAAAAACTATTACGTTAGTTTTGTTTAAGTTCACTGTTTAATGTTAACCCTATCTGATTCCCTTTTCAATGTGTCTAATTGATTCTGCAAACCAATAGGAGTATCTGCTAGGGAGAGAGAGAGAGAGAGAGAGGAGAGAGAGAGAGAGAGAGAGAGTAGAGGAGAGAGAGAAGAGAGGGAGAGGAGAGAGAGACGAGAGACAGAGAAAGAGAGACGAGAGAGAGAACAGAGAGAGAGAAGAGAGAGCGCGCGAGAGAGAGGGGGAAGAGGGAAAAAGAGACAGACAGACAGACCATACAGACAAACGACAGACAGACAGATTCCAGACAAGAGAGGAAGAAAGGACCAAAGAGAGAGAGGGAGAGAGAGAGAGAGATGAGGAGGAGAGAGAGAGAGAGAAGAGAAGAGAGAGTGAGAGGAAAGATGAGAGCAGACAGTACGACGGACAAACAGACAGACCAGACAGACAGACAGTTAGGTTCCCAAATACAGTGCAGTCTGAACAGCTGTCAAACCCGACACGGGTGACGGGACGTGTTTTCGAGTGTGATAACAGTGTGGAGAAAACAAAATTCTGAGACCGCACTGAAGATTTGTGTTCCTAGCGAGTAAAAGCCATTAGAGAACGTAAATGCCTCAACGTACTCTCGCGACAACAACAAAGCAACGCAAGAGAAAACGCTACAACAAAAGCAACACAAAGAAAACGCCACAACAACAAGGCAACACAAAGAAAACGCCACAACAACAAGGCAACACAAAGAAAACGCCACAACAATAAGGCAACACAAAGAAAAACGCCACAACAATAAGGAACACCAAAGAAAACGCCACAACAAGAAGGCAACACAAAGAAAACGCCACAACAATAAGGCAACACAAAGAAAACGCCACAAACAATAAGGCAACACAAAGAAAACGCCACAACAAGAAGGCAACACAAAAGAAAACGCCACAACAACAAGCAACACAAAAGAAAACGCCACAACAATAAGGCAACACAAAAAGAAAACGCCACAACAATCAAGGCAACACAAAGAAAACGCCACAAACATAAGGCAACACAAAGAAAACGCCACAACAATAAGGCAACAAAAGAAAACGCCCAACAATAAGGCAACACAAAGAAAACGCCACAACAAGAAGGCAACACAAAGAAAACGCCACAACAACAAGGCAACACAAAGAAAACGCCACACAATAAGGCAACACAAAGAAAAAGCCACAACAAGAAGGCAACCAAATGAAACACGCCAAACATAGAAGGCAACACAAAGAAACACGCACAACAGAAGGCAACCACAAGAAAGCGCCATAACCGACCGTTACATCTGTGCTGTCCCAACCATGGAACGGGGCTCGAAAAATTGGCAACCACTGTCCTTTAGTTTCAAATTTCAAACCTCACGTGAATATCACGTAGGCCTATTCACATCAACCCCTCTAAATTGCTGGTGAACAAGGGCGTGTGATCGTTTCATTTTGAATTCTTACGTCTTAAATGATTAACAGAGATTTAAAATAGAAACTCGGGTTGTTAAGTTTGCATCGTAAATGAATCCCCGCCCATCCTGTTGGATCGAGCCGATCGCACTGACAGGGACGTAGTCTAACCCAAGAACCTTCTCACAAGAAAACTGAAACTGACAATGCACATACCCACAACACTCCACTCCCCCCCCTCCCCCCCCTCTCACACCCCCCCGGCCCCCCCCCCCCCCCTCCATTTTAATCCTGCACACTGTTAAGCCGAGTAGCCATTGTCAGGCTGCATAACGGCAGTGAAGAAGTGGCACTGATGGTACGAACACGTCGGAATTGACAGCTGTGCTGCTAAACAAAAGTCGCGTTAGCGTCAGTTGTTTAATCGTCGGACAGAGCGCGATCGTAGTGTATGGATTTAGAGGATTTGTGCAAACATCGATATGTTGTGAAATCATCATCATCATCATCATCATCATCATCATCGACTTTATCATTATGGTGGGTGACAGGTTGGCAATGACTGTGTTGTGTCCACTTGAACATTGCTGTGAATGTCCACGCTGGTCAGTTGTCGAAGAAAACTGCGATGATCAAGCTTGGCTATTTAGAGTTTGTGAGAACACCGACATGTTGTTAGACTCATCATCATCATCATCATCATCATCATCATTATTTTGGTGGAAGACAGGTAGGGAATCAATATGTTGTGCCGACTTAGAAGTTTGTGTGGATGTCGACGTGAATCAGCTGTCTATAAAATAAAATATAAAAAAACTGCGATCATGGGATTTGAATATGTAGCGTTTCTGTGCAAATGTCGACATGTTGTAAAATTATCCTCGTCATCTTCATCACACCCATCTTCGTCATCACGATCATCATCATCATCATCATCATCATCATCATCATCATCATCATTACATAACAACAACAATACTGGAAATGTGTATACGTATTTTCCTCGACAAGTGAGGAGCTCACCGCCGCTGCTTACAAAATGGGGAAAATGCAGAAAGAAAAACGCACACACACACACACACACACACACACACACACACACACACACACACACAAAGACAAGAAATAAAAACAAAAACCAACGTGGATCCAACACAGCCTTAAGGCGGGATTGTTTGTTGGAATGAATATTGCATGACGTGGACACCGACACAGAGCAAGCCGAAGAGGAGAATTTGGAGTAGAGTATGTGACGGGAAAAAAGAGAAAGAGTAAGGAAGGAAGGAGGGGGGAACTGGATACTGGATAGGAGGATCGGGGGGGGGGGGGGAGAAGGAGGGGGGAGGGAAGAGTACGAGGAAGGCGGTATACTTAATAGCAGCAGACCACACCGTTATGCAGCAGATCATATGTGACCATCCGCAACCCCCTCTCAACAGTTAGCAACAGATCATATGTGACCATCCGCAACCCCCTTTCAACAGTTAGCAACAGATCATATGTGACCATCCGCAACCCCTTTCAACAGTTAGCAACAGATCATATGTGACCATCCGCAACCCCTCTCAACAGTTAGCAACAGATCATATGTGACCATCCGCAACCCCCTTTCAACAGTTAGCAACAGATCATATGTGACCATCCGCAACCCCCTTTCAACAGTTAGCAACAGATCATATGTGACCATCCGCAACCCCCTTTCAACAGTTAGCAACAGATCATATGTGACCATCCGCAACCCCCTTTCAACAGTTAGCAACAGATCATATGTGACCATCCGCAACCCCCTTTCAACAGTTAGCAACAGATCATATGTGACCATCCGCAACCCCCTTTCAACAGTTAGCAACAGATCATATGTGACCATCCGCAACCCCCTTTCAACAGTTAGCAACAGATCATGTGTGACCATCCGCAACCCCCTTTCAACAGTTTAGCAACAGACGATACGTGATCATCATCATCATCTCCATTTCAAGCAGTTGGCAACACGATACGTGACCATCATCATCATCATCATCTCTATTTCAAGCAGTTGGCAACACAATACGTGACCACCATCAACTACATTTCTAACAGACAGGCGACAAACAGTAAGCAAACATCATCAACTCAAAACTAAATAGTTTAGCAGCAGACAATTACGTGACCCCCATCAACTACATTTCTAACAGACAGGCGACAAACAGTAAGCAAACATCATCAACTCAAAACTAAATAGTTTAGCAGCAGACAATACATGACCACCATCAACTACATTTCAAACAGATAAGCAACAGGCAATATGTAAGCATCCTCAACTCTGCTTCAAATATTTTGGCAGTGGACAATCCGTGACTATTATCAATTCCAGTCCAAACAGTTTGGAAGCAGGCAATACGTGACCATCAACTACTTTCCACTGGTTGGCAACAGACAGTCCATCACCCTTTTCAAATGTACACTGGTTGGCAACAGACAGTCCATCACCCTTTTCAAATGTACACTGGTTGGCAGCAGACAGTCCATCACCCTTTTCAAATGTACACTGGTTGGCAACAGACAGTCCATCACCCTTTTCAAATGTACACTGGCTGGCAACAGACAGTCCATCACCCTTTTCAAATGTACACTGGTTGGCAACAGACAGTCCATCACCCTTTTCAAATGTACACTGGTTGGCAACAGACAGTCCATCAC
>CM031614.1:81228061-81258061 GCA_018398815.1 Conus ventricosus
TCTCTGGGAGTATCTGGAGATCATGTGCCTCTCAAACAGGAGTCTGCCATGAGAATCTGATTACGGTCCCACTCCACAGCTGCAAAACAAATTCCCAACATCTGTTGTCTATAGCTCGCTTCAATGTTCAGTCAACCAGCACAATCGAACTGCCTGTCTATAGCTCGCTTCAATGTTCAGTCAACCAGCACAATCGAACTGCCTGTCTATAGCTCGCTTCAATGTTCAGTCAACCAGTACAATCGAACTGCCTGTCTATAGCTCGCTTCAATGTTCAGTCAACCAGCACAATCGAACTGCCTGTCTATAGCTCGCTTCAATGTTCAGTCAACCAGCACAATCGAACTGCCTGTCTATAGCTCGCTTCAATGTTCAGTCAACCAGCACAATGGAACTGCCTGTCTATAGCTCGCTTCAATGTTCAGTCAACCAGCACAATGGAACTGCCTGTCTATAGCTCGCTTCAATGTTCAGTCAACCAGCACAATCGAACTGCCTGTCTATAGCTCGCTTCAATGTTCAGTCAACCAGTACAATCGAACTGCCTGTCTACAGATGCAGCATACAAGGCGTTCCACAAAGTTTCATTATAAGCATTTCAATGTCCTTTCTTTTCACATGAATAATGAATTAAATATGTAACACTTTTTTTTTCTTCAACTGTCCAAATATCACACTTTTTCATTGTTTCAACACAAACATCAAGTCTAAGTTAGCAAAAAATAAATAGAAGGATCTCTTAAAAGAATCGTGATTGTACTCTACATTGGCAATTCACTCTCGTTACTATCACCGTTTTCTTATGTGAGTGCGTATTGTGTGCGCACACGTGCGCGCGCGTGTGCCTCTGTGTGTATGTGCCTGTCCCTGTGTGTGTGTGCGTGTGTGTGTGTGTGTGTGTGTGTGTGTGTGTGTGTGTGTGTGTGTGTGTGTGTGTGTGTGTCTGTGTCTGTGTGTCTGTGTGTCTGTGTGTGTCTGTGTGTGTCTGTGTGTGTGTGTGTGTTGATACGTGTGTGTGTATGTGTAGATAGATAGACACATGCATACAGAGAGAGAGAGAGAGAGAGAGAGAGAGAGAGAAAATAGAGGGAGGGAGAGACAGACAGACGGAGGGAGACAGACAGACAGACAGACAGAGAGAGAGAGAGAGAGAGAGAGAGAGAGAGAGAGAGAGAGAGAGAGAGAGAGAGAGAGAGAGAGAGAGAGTGGAGAGAGAGAGAGAGAGATTTTCACGTGAAAATATGGTATATACGCATTTTCATTTATCCCCCTGTGGAGATTTATTGGAAATAATTTCTTCCTCTTGTCTTTGTCTTACCTCACAGCCAGTGCCAAACAAATGAAACAAAAGCAAACAAACAAAAAGAGAAGAAAAAAAGAAGGAAGGAAAAAAAGCAAGAAAGAAAGAGACAAAGAAGAAAGGAAGGAAGGAAAGAACGAACGAACGAAAGAAAGAAAGAAAGAATGAAAGAACAAAGTAAAGAAAGAAAAGGAAGAAAGAAAAAGAAAAGAAAGAAAAGAAAAGAAAGGTAGAAAGAAAGAAAAGAAAAGAAAAGAAAGAAGAAAAGAACAGAAAACGGACAAAGAATTCACAAGGTCACTGTGGATAACGATGTTGTCTTCACAAGGTCACTGTGGATAACGATGTTGGCCTCATTCAGCCTGCTAGGACACGGCTTCGGGTCGCAGGCCACCAACCAAGATGAACAGACCTGACATCCCCAGGCTATAACATTTTCCCTGTCCTCTCTCTCTCTCTCTCTCTCTCTCTCTCTCTCTCTCTCTCTCTCTCTCCCTCACACACACACCCTCCCTCCCTCCCTCCCTCCCCGGACCTCCACCAAAAGAGCAACACGTAAATCCCTGACAGCCTGACCCTTCAGTACTACACCCCCTCCACCCCCCCCCCCCCCCCCCCCCCCGAGTCATTTGACGATGAACAGAGAGAGAGAGACACAGAGAGAGAGAGAGAGAGAGAGAGAGAGAGAGAGAGAGAGAAAGAGAGAGAGAGAGAGAGAGACAGAGGCAATTGCCGTGTTTATGTCTTCATGTTTGTACGAATGCAACATGATGTCAAATGATGTATATGATTTTCCGCAGTGTTGCTACATAATTATGTACATGTGTATATTTGCGTTAGCTACATGACCATTGGCAACACTTTTTTTTCCTTTTCCCCCCATTGATTTACTTTCCTGTGTTTTGATTTCAGAAAAATAAAAGTAACCGAAAGAACAAAAAAATAAAAAGAAAGAAAAGTAAACGGGTCTGTTTGTATTGTTAGCATAGGCGAAACAAACTCATCAATGCAGTTTTGCTGGGGTTTACTTTTCTTGTTGTTACTGTTGTTGTTGTTGTTGTTGTTGTTGTTGTTGTCAGTGTAACCTACTACACAGGGCCGTCAGGAGGCTGTCATTCTCACATGGGGGAAGATAACAAGTCAAAAAGATTAAATCCTGAAAGAAAAAAAACTACATCCGGGAAAAAAAAAAAGCAAGATCACGGACAGTTTTCGACATGGGGGCTATCTGTACAGCTGACATCTGATAAGACTTGGCCTCGCTAGGAGCGCCAGACACACGCTGAAGATAAGAAGTTCAAAGAAACAGAGCGCCAGACACACGCTGAAGATAAGAAGTTCAAAGAAACAGAGCGCCAGACACACGCTGAAGATAAGAAGTTCACAGAAACAGAGTGCCAGACACACGCTGAAGATAAGAAGTTCACAGAAACAGAGCGCCAGACACACGCTGAAGATAAGAAGTTCACTAGGAGCGCCAGACACACGCTGAAGATAAGAAGTTCACAGAAACAGAGCGCCAGACACACACTGAAGATAAGAAGTTCAAATATCACACTTTTCACTGTTTCAACACAAACATCAAGTCTAAGTTAGCAAAAATAAATAGAAGGATCTCTCAACAGAATCGTGATTGTACTCTACATTGGCAATTCACTCTCGTTACTATCACCGTTTTCTTTTGTAAGTTCGTATGTGTGCGCACACGTGCGCGCGCGTGTGCCTCTGTGTGTATGTGCATGTCCCTGTGTGTGTGTGTGTGTGTGTGTGTGTGTGTGTGTGTGTGTGTGTGTGTGTGTGTGTGTGTGTGTGTGTGTGTGTTGATATGTGTGTGTGCACGTGTAGATTGATAGACACATGCATACAGAGAGAGAGAGAGAGAGAGAGAGAGAGAGAGAGAGAGAGAGAGAGAGAGAAATAGAGGGAGGGAGAGACAGACAGACGGAGGGAGACAGACAGACAGACAGACGGAGAGAGACAGAGAGAGAGAGAGAGAGAGAGAGAGAGAGAGAGAGAGAGAGAGAGAGAGAGAGATTGATTGATTGATTAATTGATTGATCTTTAATACCCAAGGATGAAGATTTTAGGCCAAAGCCTAGTCTTACAATCTGTCCTTGTCATGCATACATTATTTCGGCACATATCATTCATACAGACAATTGAACATAACAACATGATAATCTAATTCTACAATGATAAGCAAACTGCTCATAAAAGCACTAATGAGATGGGGGATGGTAAAACAAAAGGAAACTTACAAGCAAACAAACAAACAAAAACTGCAGAGAGAGAGAGGTCAGAGGAGGGTGGGGAAGAGAGAATGGTAGGTAGGGGGAGGAGAAAAGGGATGGTAGACAGAGTGGGAGTGGGGATGAGCGATTTTAACGGAGTAGGTTTTATGTTGAGACGATTTATCCAAAGTATGGTTCACAGAAGACTTAGCGAATGGACGCTAATCATTGTAATCGAATAATTTAACTACTGAGACATAAAATGTTTATGCAAATGTTCCTTGAAAGGTTTTAAAGTATTCATGTTTTGTAGATTCGGTGGAAGTGAGTTCCAGACATATGGTCCAGAGTAAGCTAGACTTGTTTTGTATAGATCAATGCGTGGGTAGGGAAGAAGGAATTTCGTCGAGCCAGAAAAGCTGTTCGATCTTGTAAAAAGGGCATTGATATAACATGGCATAGTATCTGTCAAGATTGTAAACATAAATGATGCCTTGTTGAATTCCAATTGCCTATTCAGAGGAAGTATGTTCAGCGCTTTTAGTTTTTCGTCTGTTGTTAGAGATACAGCTGGATGGAGTAGCTTTGCTGCACGTCTATGGAGAGAATTCAGCCTTTTTTTGTGGACGTCACTACTGCCGTCCCACACTGTTGAGGCGTAATTTATACGTGACATTATGTGTGCATTGAAGAAAAGTTTAAGCACATTACTGTTGACGTAGCGCTTTAATTGAGATAACAGGAAAAGGTGTTTTGAGACTACCTTGCATACGTTATTTAGATGAGATTGCCATTTCAATTCTTTATCTATCGTTAACCCTAAAACACGATGCTCATCTACCTGCTCGATAGAAGTGCCATTCAACTGAAGTTTTAGGCAAAGAGGAGTCAACTGGTGTTTTTGGCGGGTAGCTATAATCATAGATTTGGTTTTGGCTGGGTGTATGACCATTGAGTTTGAATGACACCAGTCTGACACGTCGTTTAGACTTTCCTGGAGAGAAGTTTCTATTGTCTGTAGATCACTACCATTCGTTTGGAGCGACGAGTCATCAGCAAATAAATCTGTCGTGACCTTTTCATCTGATACGGACAATGGTAAATCATTGATGAAGATGCAGAATAGTAGAGGGCCTAGTGCAGAGCCCAGTGGGACTCCATGTCTGACAAAGTCTGAAGTGGAGGTTTTCCCATTAAGCGCCACATACTGAGTCCTATCGTTCAAGTATGATTGGAATAATGAGATTGTCGGGGTGAGAGAGAGAGAGAGAGAGAGAGAGAGAGAGAGAGAGATTTTCACGTGAAAATATATGGTATATACGCATTTTCATTTATCCCCCTGTGGAGATTTATTGGAAATAATTTCTTCCTCTTGTCTTTGTCTTACCTCACAGCCAGTGCCAAACAAATGAAACAAAAGCAAACAAACAAAAAGAGAAGAAAAAAAGAAGGAAGGAAAAAAAGCAAGAAAGAAAGAGATAAAGAAGAAAGGAAGGAAGAAAGGAAGGAAGTAAAAAAAGCAAGAAAGAAAGAGATAAAGAAGAAAGGAAGGAAGGAAGGAAGGAACGAACGAACGAACGAAAGAACAAAGAAAGAAAAGAAAAGAAAGAAAAAGAAAAGAAAAGGAAGGAAGAAAGAAAAGAAAGAAAAGAAAACGGACAATGTATTCACAAGGTCACTGTGGATAACGATGTTGTCTTCACAAGGTCACTGTGGATAACGATGTTGTCTTCACAAGGTCACTGTGGATAACGATGTTGGCCTCATTCAGCCTGCTAGGACACGGCTTCGGGAGGCAGGCCACCAACCAAGATGAGCAGACCTGATATCCCAGGCTATAACATTTTCCCTGTCCTTCTCTCTCTCTCTCTCTCTCTCTCTCTCTCTCTCTCTCTCTCTCTCTCTCTCTCTCTCTCTCTCTCAGCCTCCCTCCCTCCCTCCCCGAACCTCCACCAAAAGAGCAACACGTAAATCCCTGACAGCCTGACCCTTCAGTTCTACACCCTCTTTCCCCCCCCCCCCCCCCCCCCCCCCCCCCCCCCCCCCCTCCGTGAGTCATTTGACGATGAAGAGAGAGTGATAGAGATAGAGAGAAAGAGAGAGAGAGAGAGAGAGAGAGAGAGAGAGGAGAGAGAGAGAGAGAGAGGCAATTGCCGTGTTTATGTCTTCATGTTTGTACGAATGCAACATGATGTCAAATGATGTATATGATTTTCCGCAGTGTTGCTACATAATTATGTACATGTGTATATTTGCGTTAGCTACATGACCATTGGCAACACTTTTTTTTCCTTTTTCCCCCCATTGATTTACTTTCCTGTGTTTTGATTTCAGAAAAATAAAAGTAACCGAAAGAACAAAAAAATAAAAAGAAAGAAAAGTAAACGGGTCTGTTTGTATTGTTAGCATAGGCGAAACAAACTCATCAATGCAGTTTTGCTGGGGTTTACTTTTCTTGTTGTTACTGTTGTTGTTGTTGTTGTTGTTGTCAGTGTAACCTACTACACAGGGCCGTCAGGGGGCTGTCATTCTCACATGGGGGAAAGATAACAAGTCAAAAAGATTAAATCCTGAAAGAAAAAAATACATCCGGAAAAAAAAAGAGAAAGATCACGGAGAATTTTCGACATGTGGGCTATCTGTACAGCTGACATCTGATAAGACTCGGCCTCGCTAGGAGCGCCAGACACACGCTGAAGATAAGAATTTCAAAGAAACAGCGCCAGACACACGCTGAAGATAAGAAGTTCACAGAAACAGAGCGCCAGACACACGCTGAAGATAAGAAGTTCAAAGAAACAGAGCGCCAGACACACGCTGAAGATAAGAATTTCAAAGAAACAGAGCGCCAGACACACGCTGAAGATAAGAAGTTCACAGAAAAAGTCACACGAGACCAGTTCCTGTAAGATTCCTTTCTAGAAAATAAAATGAGAAGTGCTACGGGAAAAAAAAGAAGAAAATTTAAGAACAGAGCACATAGAATAGCTATCATTGAAGAGCTGACCAAGCCCAACTTCCGTTCTACTCCGTCAAGCGGCGGACCAACAGGAAAAACGTCAAAATGTGTAAGTATGGGAGCACACACACACACACACACACACACACACACACACACACACACACACACACACACACACACATCAAACAAGTTCCGTACATACTCCATTTGTTCTTCTAGCCGCTACCAGTCCCCCACCCACCCATTCATCCCCTTCCCGCCTGTTTACCATCTGCACCCTGTCATTCTCCAGTCCCCCACCCATTCACCCCCTTCCCCCTGTTTACCATCTGCACCCTGTCATTCTCCAGTCCCCCACCACCCACCCGTTCACCCCTTCCCCCTGTTTACCATCTGCACCCTGTCATTCTCCAGTCCCCCACCACCCTCCCCCACCCACCCATTCACCCCCTTCCCGCCTGTTTACCATCCGCACCCTGTCATTCTCTTTTCCATTCTGTGTTTTTCATATGCGTGATAGTAGTAGTAGTAGTACTAACAGCAACAGTAATAATAGTATAGCAACAGTAGCAGCAGTAGAAGTGGTGGTGGTAGTAGTGATGTGTGGTGGTAGAAGTACAAGTAGTAGTTGTAATAGTAGCAGTAATAGTAGTAGTAGTACTAGAAGTAGTACACCATCGTTAATATCAGTATCAAGTAATATTCGTGCATACATACATATGGAGGCAGTTCAAATCTACAAGACTGAAAAGTATGCTGATCTGGCAAACAGCCTGAGGAGAGAAGGCCATCAGGTCAAAGTCCTCACTGCAGAAATTGGAGCTAGGGGGTTTGTAGGAACGTCTGCATACAGACTCATGAAACAGCTCTCAGTTGCAGGAAGGGAAAAAACCAGAGCCCTGAAAGCAATGGCAGAAGCGGCAGAGAGGTGTTCAAGCTGGATCTGGTCAAGGAGGAACAAAAGTGAACTTCATAAGGCTTAATTTCCCTACAAATATAAGGTGTCCCTGTGGCTCAGTGGTTAGAGTGCGAGTCATTAAGTGGAAAATGAGCATGTCCAGAGGGTCATGGGTTCGAATCCCAGCCATGACTCGTCCCAAGATGGGAAAAAAGGGGGCAGCAGAGGGACATCCGGAGTCATGAACCGGGTGTGGCCCAACCCCCCTAGAGTGTCAGGAGATAAGGGCCGAAACACTTGCTTGAAGGGGGCTTCTCTTCTGAGGACTCTCTGCTGCCACGCTCCCCACGAGTTTCTTTCTACATACTATTACTTTATGTTTTGTAATATTCTCATGAATACTGTCATTAACCTTTTTCGATGTTTTTAATCAATGCAAATACCATGTTTAACTGCCAACAGTCTGCAGAACGTTTCATATCATTAGTTCAGTTTTACTACACAGAATTCCTCCGCACTTTGGACTGGTAGACATTCCAGCAAAGATTATCATTTACTTGATTATGTTTATGATCACTGCAGTTCAGTTCTCCTATATTTTCGCTGACGCTTCTGGTCTGTGTCATCTATTGCAATGCATTTGTTGGGGGGGTGGCAGGTTGTTGGGGGGTGGTAGCTTGTGAAGAAAGCTTTCCAATGAGGAATGTTTTAAACGCGACCTTCAAAATAACCTGAAAATCTTACGAACCCAAAAACGTTCTTGGTTCTTTCTCATTGTCAATAATGATGAGCTGCTTAAATTTTCGCATTTCTAAACTGCCAAAGGCTTCAAGATTTTCGGTAGAGACGGGGTCCTCTCAAAGAGACGGGTGTTTTCAATGTTGAGGACAAAAATCATTTTCAGTCTATCGCTTATGGGTCTTCTAATCTGAGAAAAAATATATATCCATTAGCAGAATGGGGCTTAAATATTTCATTGCGTCATACCCGTCAAGCTCATGAGGTGCAGCAATGCATTCAAAACATTTTTATTTTAAAATGTACTTTCCGATTTTTTTTGGTCAGACTTCCTTATATGTAATGATGAAGATTATGATGTACTTTCAGGACATAGATCATACCACTCCATTGTTGTCCTTGAACTGAGGTATATGTAATGATAAAGATTATGATGTACTTTCAGGATATAGATCATACCACCCAATTGTTGTCCTTGAACTGAGGTATATGTAATGATGAAGATTATGATATACCTTCAGGATATAGATCTATGTAATGATGAAGATTATGATATACCTTCAGGATATAGATCTATGTAATGATGAAGATTATGATATACCTTCAGGATATAGAGCAATGTAATGATGAAGATTATGATATACCTTCAGGATATAGAGCTATGTAATGATCAAGATTATGATATACCTTCAGGATATAGAGCTATGTAATGATGAAGATTATGATATACCTTCAGGATATAGATCTATGTAATGAAGAAGATTATGATATACTTTCATGATATAGATCATACCACTCCACTGCTGCCCTTGAACTGAGGTACAGAAAATATACTGAACAACAACAAAAAATGTTTTAAAATTCATTTCTCAGTACTTAACAATAAACAAGATGGAGATGAAATCACTGCAGAAACAGAGAACAATCTGGAGGAGTATGCCTCCTGGGATTAAACTCAAATCATGCCGAAATGCTCAGATCGGCTTTTTCTAGAATTTATGCTTATGAAGATGAGATTCAAGACTAAAGCTAATGCCATCATGAAGGGAAAAAAGAATTTACAAGAAAAGCAGATAAGTCTGCAAGGATAGACGAAAGAAAAAAATCAATAATGGAAAAAGCTATAGGAACAAAAACAAGTTGGTTAGCAGATGGAGAAAAACAACTCTCCCTTCCGGAAAAGACTTTTACCTGAAAACAAATGAACAAAGTGATACTTGTTGGGTGTTTTTTTTTTAATCACTGAGGACTAATGGGAAATCAAAGGAGAAGTAAAGAATGATTATCAAGATGGATGCACAAAAAGAGAGGAGTTGAAAACTGTGTCATTTCATACATATTACAGAAAAACCCAAAGTAAGTGAGGAGAGCAGAAATCCCCAGAGGGAGAAATCAAGTTGGAGGGGTGGGGGGGGGATTAGGAATGCAGGTGCTGATGGATTTGTGGCTGTGTTTTGTACGCCTTCGGAGACAAACTGGGAATTTTGTGGTGAGGGAGCTCTAAATAAGAGATCTGGGAAGAGGGACCATTGTCAACTCAAAAAAGAGAGCATACTCATTTGTGTTGAAACAAAAAAAAAAACAGCCTCAACACTGGCTCTTGCTATATTGCTAACAGAATAAAACAAATCCTTCAATAATAAATTATACTCAACGATCCTTCATTGTGAGAAATTTGCTTTCTGTGAGAAAATGAGGACTGCATTAAGCATATGATGCGGAAGCGTTATGTGATAAAACATTTTCTCTGGAAGAAATTAGATCTTTCCCAAAAAAAACGTCAGTCGGCGGCAAATATCTAGATCACTGAGAAAATGGTATTGTTTGAGTTAACGAAATGTACACCAAAGACAGGATTTTTTATTTGCTTGTCCTCCGTGCAATCCAGCACATTTACTGTGGTAAACCAGGAAAACCTCTGCCATCTTTGTTCTCTTTTCAAACTATTTTGAGATCAAGGTTTAGAATTTTCAAGCTGTTTTGAGATCAATAGAATTGAAGAATTCAGTATTAAGAATGCCATTCAGAAAACTGTTTTAATTTCCATCAGTTATGTTTAAACAGATCTGAGCACTGTAAGCCATCAAGATAAATAAATTCTAAACAAGCTGATTTCATTGTGCGCCCATTATACCTGAGCAGACGTGAACAGTGAATGTTTTGCTTGGTTTGTTTCCTTTCGTCTTTGATCGCTTTTTCTTCTCCCCAGGGCAGATTCCATTCGGTTGAAAGTGAAGTCATTGCTAAATGAGTTGTCGTCATAACCAGACGGTAACATTGAATGTTTATTTGATTTGTAATGCCTGACATTCTCTCCTCTCTCTCTCTCCTCTCCTCTCTTCCCAAGCCTCCCTCCCTCCTCCCGAACTCCACAAAAGAGCAACACGTAAATCCCTGACAGCCGACCCTTCAGTTCTACACCCTCTTTCCCCCCCCCCCCCCCCCCCCCCTCCGTGAGTCATTTGACGATGAAGAGAGAGTGATAGAGATAGAGAGAAAGAGAGAGAGAGAGAGAAGAGGAGAGAGAGAGAGAGGAGAGAGAGAGAGAGGCAATTGCCGTGTTTATGTCTTCATGTTTGTACGAATGCAACATGATGTCAAATGATGTATATGATTTTCCGCAGTGTTGCTACATAATTATGTACATGTGTATATTTGCGTTAGCTACATGACCATTGGCAACACTTTTTTTTCCTTTTTCCCCCCATTGATTTACTTTCCTGTGTTTTGATTTCAGAAAAATAAAAGTAACCGAAAGAACAAAAAAATAAAAGAAAGAAAAGTAAACGGGTCTGTTTGTATTGTTAGCATAGGCGAAACAACATCATCAATGCAGTTTTGCTGGGGTTTACTTTTCTTGTTGTTACTGTTGTTGTTGTTGTTGTTTGTTGTCAGTGTAACCTACTACACAGGGCCGTCAGGGCTGTCATTCTCACATGGGGGAAAGATAACAAGTCAAAAGATTAAATCCTGAAAGAAAAAAAATACATCCGGAAAAAAAAGAGAAAGATCACGAGAATTTTCGACATGTGGGCTATCTGTACAGCTGACATCTGATAAGACTCGGCCTCGCTGGGAGCGCCAGACACACGCTGAAGATAAGAATTTCAAAGAACAGCGCCAGACACACGCTGAAGATAAGAAGTTCACAGAAACAGAGCGCCAGACACACGCTGAAGATAAGAAGTTCAAAGAAACAGAGCGCCAGACACACGCTGAAGATAAGAATTTCAAAGAAACAGAGCGCCAGACACACGCTGAAGATAAGAAGTTCACAGAAAAAGTCACACGAGACCAGTTCCTGTAAGATTCCTTTCTAGAAAATAAAATGAGAAGTGCTACGGGAAAAAAAAGAAGAAAATTTAAGAACAGAGCACATAGAATAGCTATCATTGAAGAGCTGACCAAGCCCAACTTCCGTTCTACTCCGTCAAGCGGCGGACCAACAGGAAAAACGTCAAAATGTGTAAGTATGGGAGCACACACACACACACACACACACCCCACACACACACACACACACACACACACACACACACACATCAAACAAGTTCCGTACATACTCCATTTGTTCTTCTAGCCGCTACCAGTCCCCACCCACCCATTCATCCCCTTCCCGCCTGTTTACCATCTGCACCCTGTCATTCTCCAGTCCCCCACCCATTCACCCCCTTCCCCTGTTTACCATCTGCACCCTGTCATTCTCCAGTCCCCCCACCACCCACTCCGTTCACCCCCTTCCCCCTGTTTACCATCTGCACCCTGTCATTCTCCAGTCCCCCACCACCCTCCCCCACCCACCCATTCACCCCTTCCCGCCTGTTTACCATCCGCACCCTGTCATTCTCTTTTCCATTCTGTGTTTTTCATATGCGTGATAGTAGTAGTAGTAGTACTAACAGCAACATAATAATAGTATAGCAACAGTAGCAGCAGTAGAAGTGGTGGTGGTAGTAGTGATGGTGGTGGTAGAAGTACAAGTAGTAGTTGTAATAGTAGCAGTAATAGTAGTAGTATACTAGAAGTAGTACACCATCGTTAATATCAGTATCAAGTAATATTCGTGCATACATACATATGGAGGCAGTTCAAATCTACAAGACTGAAAAGTATGCTGATCTGGCAAACAGCCTGAGGAGAGAAGGCCATCAGGTCAAAGTCCTCACTGCAGAAATTGGGAGCTAGGGGGTTTGTAGGAACGTCTGCATACAGACTCATGAAACAGCTCTCAGTTGCAGGAAGGGAAAAAACCAGAGCCCTGAAAGCAATGGCAAAGCGGCAGAGAGGTGTTCAAGCTGGATCTGGTCAAGGAGGAACAAAAGTGAACTTCATAAGGCTTAATTTCCCTACAAATATAAGGTGTCCCTGTGGCTCAGTGGTTAGAGTGCGAGTCATTAAGTGGAAATGAGCATGTCCAGAGGGTAAAGGGTTCGAATCCCAGCCATGACTCGTCCCAAGATGGGAAAAAAGGGGGCAGCAGAGGGACATCCGGAGTCATGAACCGGGTGTGGCCCAACCCCCCTAGAGTGTCAGGAGATAAGGGCCGAAACACTTGCTTGAGGGGCTTCTCTTCTGAGGACTCTCTGCTGCCACGCTCCCCACGAGTTTCTTTCTACATACTATTACTTTATGTTTTGTAATATTCTCATGAATACTGTCATTAACCTTTTTCGATGTTTTTAATCAATGCAAATACCATGTTTAACTGCCAACAGTCTGCAGAACGTTTCATATCATTAGTTCAGTTTAAACTACACAGAATTCCTCCGCACTTTGGACTGGTAGACATTCCAGCAAAGATTATCATTTACTTGATTATGTTTATGATCACTGCAGTTCAGTTCTCCTATATTTTCGCTGACGCTTCTGGTCTGTGTCATCTATTGCAATGCATTTGTTGGGGGGGTGGCAGGTTGTTGGGGGGTGGTAGCTTGTGAAGAAAGCTTTCCAATGAGGAATGTTTTAAACGCGACCTTCAAAATAACCTGAAAATCTTACGAACCCAAAAACGTTCTTGGTTCTTTCTCATTGTCAATAATGATGAGCTGCTTAAATTTTCGCATTTCTAAACTGCCAAAGGCTTCAAGATTTTCGGTAGAGACGGGGTCTCTCAAAGAGACGGGTGTTTTCAATGTTGAGGACAAAAATCATTTTCAGTCTATCGCTTATGGGTCTTCTAATCTGAGAAAAAATATATATCCATTAGCAGAATGGGGCTTAAATATTTCATTGCGTCATACCCGTCAAGCTCATGAGGTGCAGCAATGCATTCAAAACATTTTTATTTTAAAATGTACTTTCCGATTTTTTTGGGTCAGACTTCCTTATAATGTAATGATGAAGATTATGATGTACTTTCAGGACATAGATCATACCACTCCATTGTTGTCCTTGAACTGAGTATATGTAATGATAAAGATTATGATGTACTTTCAGGATATAGATCATACCACCCAATTGTTGTCCTTGAACTGAGGTATATGTAATGATGAAGATTATGATATACCTTCAGGATATAGATCTATGTAATGATGAAGATTATGATATACCTTCAGATATGATCTATGTAATGAGAAGATTATGAAAATACCTTCAGGATATAGAGCAATGTAATGATGAAGATTATGATATACCTTCAGGATATAGAGCTATGTAATGATCAAGATTATGATATACCTTCAGGATATAGAGCTATGTAATGATGAAGATTATGATATACCTCAGGATATAGATCTATTAATGAAGAAGATTATGATATACATTCATGATATAGATCATACCACTCCACTGCTGCCCTTGAACTGAGGTACAGAAAATATACTGAACAACAACAAAAAATGTTTTAAATTCATTTCTCAGTACTTAACAATAAACAAGATGGAGATGAAATCACTGCAGAAACAGAGAACAATCTGGAGGAGTATGCCTCCTGGGATTAAACTCAAATCATGCCGAAATGCTCAGATCGGCTTTTTCTAGAATTTATGCTTATGAAGATGAGATTCAAGACTAAAGCTAATGCCATCATGAAGGGAAAAAGAATTTACAAGAAAAGCAGATAAGTCTGCAAGGATAGACGAAAGAAAAAAATCAATAATGGAAAAAGCTATAGGAACAAAAACAAGTTGGTTAGCAGATGGAGAAAAACAACTCTCCCTTTCCCGGGAAAAAGACTTTTACCTGAAAACAAATGAACAAAGTGATACTTGTTGGGTGTTTTTTTTTTAATCACTGAGGACTAATGGGAATCAAAGGAGAAGTAAAGAATGATTATCAAGATGGATGCACAAAAAGAGAGGAGTTGAAAACTGTGTCATTTCATACAAAATTACAGAAAAACCCAAAGTAAGTGAGGAGAGCAGAAATCCCCAGAGGGAGAAATCAAGTTGGAGGGGTGGGGGGGGATTAGGAATGCAGGTGCTGATGGATTTGTGCTGTGTTTTGTACGCTTCGGAGACAAACTGGGATTTTTGTGGTGAGGGAGCTCTAAATAAAAAGATCTGGGAAGAGGGACCATTGTCAACTCAAAAAAGAGAGCATACTCATTTGTGTTGAAACAAAAAAAAAAAACAGCCTCAACACTGGCTCTTGCTATATTGCTAACAGAATAAAACAAATCCTTCAATAATAAATTATACTCAACGATCCTTCATTGTGAGAAATTTGCTTTCTGTGAGAAAAATGAGGACTGCAATTAAGCATATGATGCGGAAGCGTTATGTGATAAAACATTTTCTCTGGAAGAAATTAGATCTTCCCCAAAAAAACGTCAGTCGGCGGCAAATATCTAGATCACTGAGAAAATGGTATTGTTTGAGTTAACGAAATGTACACCAAAGACAGGATTTTTTATTTGCTTGTCCTCCGTGCAATCCAGCACATTTACTGTGGTAAACCAGAAAACCTCTGCCATCTTTGTTCTCTTTTCAAACTATTTTGAGATCAAGGTTTAGAATTTTCAAGCTGTTTTGAGATCAATAGAATGAAGAATTCAGTATTAAGAATGCCATTCAGAAAACTGTTTTAATTTCCATCAGTTATGTTTAAACAGATCTGAGCACTGTAACCCATCAAGATAAATAAATTCTAAACAAGCTGATTTCATTGTGCGCCCATTATACCTGAGCAGACGTGAACAGTGAATGTTTGCTTTGTTTTGTTTCCTTTCGTCTTTGATCGCTTTTTCTTCTCCCCAGGGCAGATTCCATTGGGTTGAAAGTGAAGTCATGCTAAATGATTTTGTCGTCATAACCAGACAATGGAGTTTATTTGAATTTTAATCCTGTGTGAAATCTGGATTTCAACTGACCTAGCTTCCTTCCTCCCATCTGCGCACCTTTCTCTGAACCTCATTGTTCCCTTCTTGTCCTTTCTCCAGTCGTTCTCTCCCCTTTTGCCGATTCATTCAACTCATTTCCCTTTTTGCCGATTCATTCAACTCATTTCCCTTTTGCCGATTCATTCAACTCATTTCCCTTTTGCCGATTCATTCAACTCATTTCCCTTTTGCCGATTCATTCAACTCATTCCCTTTTGCCGATTCATTCAACTCATTTTCAAGGCTGTTCTTTCCTCTCACCCCTTCGCCTGTCACTTTCTCAGCTTCTGCCTATTTTCTTGTGTGTATGTGTGTGTGTGTGTGCGTGTGTGTGTGTGTGTGTGTGTGTGGTGTGTGTGTGTGTGTGTGTGTGTGTGTTTGTGTGTGTGTGTGTGTGAGAGAGAGAGAGAAAGTTAGTGTGTGTGTTATGTGTGTGCATCTGCATGTGTGTGTATGCATATGTATGTGTGTGTGTGCATGCATATGTGTGTGTGGGCGTGCGTGCATGCATGCTAGCATGCATGCGTATGTGAAAGGGCCAAATTCTATTGCTTAACAGGGGAATTTAAAAACGTGCAAGAAAGGTTGATAATCAGTGTTCTGATCGTCTTTCAGTTAGACAACTCCGATTTTACTCTCCTATTTTCAAGCTTTTCTGTGTATTTGTTTGCATTTTTCCCCATCGAATGCATAGTGTGCAGGTGTGTCTGTATATTAAAAAAAATGTGAACAAAAATGCTCTGATCTGCTGCATGCAAATTGGATGTTGTATTGTGATACGATGCACTGGATTGTGACCCCTTGCCTTTGAGGGAAAAGAAGGTCATTTAGGGGGTGAGGGGGGGGGGGGGGGGGAATGAATGACATAAAGGTGCAGAGTGGCACTCTCCTCACGTTTCGCACCTAACCCTGATCTGATTAGCAATAATTGATTGCAGAAGGCCACAAAATGCAGGAATTTCCATCCACATGTCACCGGACTCCATGCAGCCTTTACTGCCCACCTCCCATCCACATATCACCGGACTCCATGCAGGTTTTACTGCCCACCTCCCATCCACAATGTCACCGGACTCCATGCAGCTTTTACTGCCCACCTCCCATCCACATGTCACCGGACTCAGCTTTTACTGCCCCCCTCCCATCCACAGTCACCGGACTCAGCTGTTACTGCCCACCTCCCATCCACATGTCACCGGACTCAGCTTTTACACTGCCCCCCTCCACCAATGTCACCGGACTCCATGCAGCTTTTACTGCCCACCTCCCATCCACATGTCACGTGACTCTATGCAGCTTTTACTGCCCCCCTCCCATCCACATATCACCGGACTCCATGCAGGTTTTACTGCCCACCTCCCATCCACAAGTCACCGGACTCCATGCAGCTTTTACTGCCCACCTCCCATCCACATGTCACCGGACTCAGCTTTTACTGCCCCCCTCCCATCCACATGTCACCGGACTCAGCTGTTACTGCCCCACCTCCCATCCACATGTCACCGGACTCAGCTTTTACTGCCCCCCTCCCATCCACATGTCAAACCGGACTCCATGCAGCTTTTACTGCCCACCTCCCATCCACATGTCACGTGACTCTATCAGCTTTTACTGCCCCCTCCCATCCACATGTCACCGGACTCCATGCAGCTTTTACTGCCCACCTCCCATCCACATGTCACCGAACTCCATGCAGCTTTTACTGCCCCCTCCCATCCACATGTCACCGGACTCCATGCAGCTTTTACTGCCCACCTCCCATCCACATGTCACCGGACTCAGCTTTTACTGCCCCCCTCCATCCACATGTCACCGGACTCCATGCAGCTTTTACTGCCCACCTCCCATCCACATGTCACCGGACTCAGCTTTTACTGCCCACCTCCCATCCACATGTCACCGGACTCAGCTTTTACTGCCCACCTCCCATCCACATGTCACCGACTCCATGCAGCTTTTACTGCCCACCTCCCATCCACATGTCACCGGACTCCATGCAGCTTTTACTGCCCACCTCCCATCCACATGTCACCGGACTCCATGCAGCTTTTACTGCCCACCTCCCATCCACATGTCACCGGACTCCATGCAGCTTTTACTGCCCACCTCCCATCCACATGTCACCGGACTCAGCTTTTACTGCCCACCTCCCATCCACATGTCACCGGACTCAGCTTTTACTGCCCCCCTCCCATCCACATGTCACCGGACTCCATGCAGCTTTTACTGCCCACCTCCCATCCACATGTCACCGGACTCCATGCAGCTTTTTCTGCCCACCTCCCCATCCACATGTCACCGGACTCCATGCAGCTTTTACTGCCCACCTACCATCCACATGTCACCGGACTCCATGCAGCTTTACTGCCCACCTCCCATCCACATGTCACCGGACTCCATGCAGCTTTTACTGCCCACCTCCCATCCACATGTCACCGGACTCCATGCAGCTTTTACTGCCCACCTCCCATCCACATGTCACGGGACTCTATGCAGCTTTTACTGCCCACCTCCCACGCCTTGCGAAATCCTAACGAGCCTTTCAACCAGCATGTGGAGCTCTTCAGTCATGAAGGAAACAAAAGGACCACGCCACGTCATCACGCCCTTGGAAAGGACGTCACACACCACTGCTACCCGGTACGTTTTTTTCCTTACCGTGTGCACTGAGTGCAGAAAGAACACACACCAAAAAAAATTGGTGAAGAAGAATGAATAAAAGAAAGAAAGAAAAAAGAAAAGGAAAGCAAAACAAAAGAAAAAAATCAGTGCAAAAGGAAAACAGCTAAACAGAATTCAAAATGTGGGAAGACGTTAAACTGAACAACAACAACAAACAACACGAAAAACAGATGACAAAGCCCCGCAGCGGAATGACAGGGGGGCTGTAAAGTGGTACAGGGATTCAGGGCAGGCATTAGGAAAGGCAGGGACAGCCCAGCACGCTCCTCCCTGGATGAACCAGGCACCCATTTACCGCTGGATGGATTGAGATGGGTTTTAAGCCGTAAAACTCCAACTCCACAAATAGGTCGAGTTACGACCGCCAGCTTGCGATGACGTGGACTAGATATGGAATGGAGCAGAAGCCTCTCTCTCTCTCTCTCTCTCTCATCTCCTCTCTTCTCTCTCCTCTCTCTCATCTTCCTTCTCTCTCTCTCAGTAAAAAAACACAAATAATTGTCATGTATTTTTCGGGCATAGCCAATAGCCCAGTTCTGTCAAATCTCTCGCATTCAGTCAACACTTTAGGCAGGGTCCCTCTATCCCGTGGCCTAAATGCCGAAATCTTTACACCTTTCTTTTCCGTGGCCTAAATGCCGATATCTTCACACCTTTCTTTTCCGTGGCCTAAATGCCGTTAATCTTTACACTTTCTTTTCCGTGGCATAAATGCCGATATCTTTACACCTTTCTTTTCCGTGGCCTAAGTGCCGAAATCTTTACACCTTTCTTTTCCGTGGTCTAAATGCCGAAATTTTTACACCTTTCTTTTCCGTGGTCTAAATGCCGAAATCTTTACACCTTTCTTTTCCGTGGTCTAAATGCCGAAATCTTTACACCTTTCTTTTCCGTAGTCTAAATGCCGAAATCTTTAAAACCTTTCTTTTCCGTGGTCTAAATGCCGAAATCTTTACCTTTCTTTTCCGTGGCCTAAATGGCGAAATCTTTACAACTTTTTTTCCGTGGCTTAAATGCCGAAATCTTTACACCTTTCTTTTCCGTGGCCTAAATGCCGAAATCTTTAACCTTCTTTTCCGTGGCCTAAATGCCGAAATCTTTACACCTTTCTTTTCCGTGGTCTAAATGCCGATATCTAAATGCCGATATCTTTACATCTTTCTTTTCCGTGGCCTAAATGCCGAAATCTTTACACCTTTCTTTTCCGTGGCCTAAATGCCGATATCTTAACACCTTTCTTTTCCGTGGCCTAAATGCCGAAATCTTTAAAACCTTTCTTTTCCGTGGCCTAAATGCCGAAATCTTTACACCTTTCTTTTTCCGTGGCCTGAATGCCGAAATCTTTACACCCTTCTTTTCCGTGGTCTCAATGCCGAAATCTTTACACCTTTCTTTCCGTGGTCTCATGCCGAAATCTTTACACCTTTCTTTTCCGTGGTCTCAATGCCGATATCTTTACACCTTTCTTTTCCGTGGCCTAAATGCCGATATCTTTACACCTTTCTTTTCCGTGGCCTAAATGCCGATATCTTTACACCTTTCTTTTCCGTGGCCTAAATGCCGATATCTTTTACACCTTTCTTTTCCGTGGCCTAAATGCCGATATCTTTACACCTTTCTTTTCCGTGGGCCCAAATGCCGAATCTTTACACCTTTCTTTTCCGTGGCCTAAATGCCGAAATCTTTACACCTTTCTTTTCCGTGGCCTAAATGCCGATATCTTTACACCTTTCTTTTCCGTGGCCTAAATGCCGAAATCTTTACACCTTTCTTTTCCGTGGCCTAAATGCCGAAATCTTTACACCTTTCTTTTCTGTGGCCTAAATGCCGATATCTTTACACCTTTCTTTTCCGTGGCCTAAATGTCGATATCTTTACACCTTTCTTTTCCGTGGCCTAAATGCCGAAATCTTAACAGCTTTCTTTTCCGTGGCCTGAATGCCGATATCTTTACACCTTTCTTTTCCGTGGCCTAAATGCCGAAATCTTTACCCTTTTTTTTCCTTCTGAATTTGAAAAGCTACGATCATGACCCGTTTCTTTCCATATTTAACGTCCTGGATCTCTACACGTCTCTTTCCATCTTTAAGATGCTGAGATCTTTACACGTCTCTGTCCATCTTTAACATGCTAAGATCTCTACACGTCTCTTTCCATCTTTAACATGCTGAGATCTTTACACGTCTCTGTCCATCTTTACATGCTGAGATCTCTACACGTCTCTTTCCATCTTTAACATGCTGAGATCTTTACACGTCTCTGTCCGTGTTTAAGACGCTGAGACCTTTACATGTCTCTTTTTTAGTTTAAGAAACTGACATCTTTGCACGTCTTTTTTGTGTGTTAAAGATGTTGAGATCTTTACACATCTCTTTCTGAGTTTAAGATGCTTAAATCTTTACACACCTCTTTCCTTGTATCAGTCACCGAGTATCTGTTACAGTTAGATTTTTTTTCAGAGAAGCCTGTCAGTGGTGAAGAAATGTTTAAGTTAATAATAATATGGCATTGTTTTGGGGTTGACGAAATGCATACAAAAGATTATATTTCTGTTTTTAATCTCCAAATCCTCCTTGCCAAGCAACACATTCACCATATTAAAAGGGGGAATGTCTGACATCTTGTTACCTTTTCAAACTATTTTGAGATTAAATTATAAAACTGAAGAATTCAGTGCTATGAAAAACCGTAATGTGAAACAAATATCAAATAAAGTGATTTCATTATGCATCAATCATATCTGAACAGAGCTGAACACCAAATGTTTCTTTGGTACTTTTCTTGTTTGATCACCTCCTCTTCTCCGCTGGGCAGATTAAAGTACGATGAAAGTGAAATGGTTGTATTTCAGCTGTCGCCATACCCACACAATGTACTTAATGTAAACGTTGATCATTTCTTAAACTGTGTATCTGCTCAGGTGACCTCGTTCAGCCCATGCACGCGCCCTCTTGCCCTGACCTCATCTTTTTCTCCCCCTCCCCTTCCCCCGAGTATCTGTCTCCACCTTTTTCTTTCATTCATCTCTCTCTCTCTTTTCTCTCTCTCTCTCCTCTTCTCTCTCCTCTCTCTCTCTCTCTCTCTCTCTCTCCTTTTTTCAAAGGACCATTTTCCCCCTCGCCCTTTAGCCTGTCACTTTCTCTTTTTCTGTCACACCTTTTCTTGCTTTGTGTGTGTATGTGTGTGTGTGTGTGTGTGTGTGTGTGTGTGTGTGTGTGTGTGTGTGTGTGTGTGTGTATGTGTGTGTGTGTGTTGTGTGTGTGTGTGTATGTGTGTGTGTGTGTGTGTGTGTGTGTGTGTGTGTGTGTGTGTATGTGTGTGTGTGTGTGTGTGTGTGTGTGTGTGTGTGTGTGTGTGTATGTGTGTGTGTGTGTGTGTGTGTGTGTGTGTGTGTATGTGTGTGTGTGTGTGTGTGTGTGTGTGTGTGTGTGTGTGTGTGGCGTGCGTGCGTGCGTGCGTGCGTGCGTGCGTGCGTGAGTGCGTGTCTGTCTGTCTGTCTGTCTGTCTGTCTGTCTGTCTGTCTGTCTGTCTGTGCGAGTGTATGCATGTGCATGCATGCTTGCATGCTTATTTGAAAGGGTCAAATTCTATAGTTTGACAGAGGAGTCCAAAAAAAAGCATGCAAGAAAGTTTGATAATTAGTGTTATTTCTGATCGTCCAACATTCAGACAACTGTTTTAAGCTTTTCTGTTCCTTTGTTTGCTTGTTTCTTTTCCAATGAATGGCTAGTGTGCAGGTGCGTCTGTATAACGTGATCTATACCAAAAACGCTCTGATGCACGCAAATTGGATGTTGTATTGTGATAAAGTGAACTGTAATGTGACCCCTTGTCCTTGAAAGAAAAGAATGCTTTAAGGGGAAAAATTACACAGAGGTGTAGAGTGACAATCCCCTCACGAATCGCCCATTCCTTGATCTTGATAACAGATTTGTTTTCATGTTTTTAATAACGCCCCCTTCATCCACACACCCCACTCCCCCCCCCCCCCCCCCCCCCCCCCCAAAAAAAAAAAAATCAATACAATATAATCCCTTGCAATACCATGAAAAGCATTCCAATACAAGCATTACATACACAAAAAAATTACACAAAATAAATGCAATACAAAATGTAACAGTAATCTATTGCATAAGGCAGCAAAATAACAAGGAATTAATTCGATGCTCCAAGTTGAGCACGTGCGAGAGAGAGAGAGGAGGGGTAAGATGGGAGAGAGATAGAGGAGGGGTAAGATGGGAGAGAGATAGAGGAGGGGTAAGATGGGAGAGAGAGAGGAGGGGTAAGATGGGAGAGAGAGAGAGGAGGGGTAAGATGGGAGAGAGATAGAGGAGGGGTAAGATGGGAGAGAGATAGAGGAGAGAATGATAGAGGGGGGGGGGAGGAGGAGAAAGACAATTACAGACAGATAGGCGCGCTCGCACGCGCACACACACACACACACACACACACACACACACACACACACACACACACACACACGCTCGCGCTCGCTCACTCACACACACACACACACACACACACACACACACACACACACACACACACACACACACACACACGCAGATAGAGAGAGAGAGAGAGAGAGAGAGAGAGAGAGAGAGAGAGAGAGAGAGAGAGAGAGAGAGAAACAGAGACACACAGAGAGAGGGGAGGGGGGGGGCAAAACGAAATGCACTCAGAGGCTGTTTGTGGGGGAGCACCCACATGTCACGGGACCCAATGCAGCTTTTACTGCCCGGCTCCCCGTCTTGCGGAATACTAACGACACTTTGAACCAGCGTGTGGAGGAGCTCCTCAGTCATGAAGGAAACAAAAGGGCCACGCAACGTCAAAATGGCCTTGGAAATGACGCCAAATCCAGCTGCCGATTGGACATTTCTCTTTACGGTGCACTGAGCGTAGAAGGAAAAAAAGAAGGAAAAAAGCAAGTAGAAGAAGAAGAAAAAGAAGAAGCGTGAAAGAAAAGAAAGGAAATGACAGGGAAAAAAGACGATAATAATAGTATTAGTAGTGATGGTCATAATAATGATAATATCTTAGTATGCCATTTATAACACTTCTCGATGTAGCTTAAAGAGCCCACAAGAGTGAGGGAGAGAAGAAAAGAAAGAGACAGAGACAGAGAGAGACAGAAGTTCAATAACAGGCAGTATCGTCACTAATAGAAACACTTGGACATATTCACCCACGCGCCCACCCATGACCGCGGTTTGCGAGCAGCTCAAACATGAAAAACAGATTAAAGGCCCCCTGGCGCCATGACGGAGAGCTGTAAACTAGTGACAGATTCAGGGCAGACATTGTGAAAGGCACAGACAGCCCAGCATTCTCCTTCCGCCGCTTTTACTTTCCTGGATGAATCAGGTACCCATTTACCGCTGGATGGACTGAGAAGGGTTTTAAGTCGTTAAACTCCAATATCACAAATGGGTTGAGTTTACGACCATCAGCTTGCAATAATTGTGGCCTGTATACAGAAAGGAGCAGCAGCAGCTCCATCTCTCTCTCTCTGTCTCTCTGTCTCTCTCTTTCTGTCTCTGTCTCTCTGTCTCTGTCTCCCTCTCCCTCTCTCTCTCTCTCTCAGTAAAATATACGTATATGCATTTTTTTCGGGAACCACCATTAGCCCAGTTCCGTAAACTCTCTCGCACTAAGTTGACACTTGGGGTGGGTTACTTCTGTGCTTAGGGTGCTGAGACCTTTACACGTTTCTTTCTCTGTTTGAAATGCTGAGACCTTTACACTTTTCTTTTCCGAGGTTAAAATCTCGAAATCTTTACACATTTCTTTCTCTGTTTGAAATGCCGAGATCTTTACCCGCACAACCTGGGATCTTTACACGTCTCTGTCCGTGTTTAAGACGCTAACATCTTCACATGTCTTTTTTGTGTTTTTAAGATGCTAAAATCTGTACTCGTCTCTTTCTATGTGTCAGATACTAAGATCTTCACTCTATTCGTTCCCTGTGTCAAATACCGAGTACCTGATACAGTTAGATTTTGTCAGAGAAAAGTGTCAGCCAGCAACAAATGTCCAACTGCTGAGAAATTGGCATTTTCGAGTTGAAGAAATGTATACCAAAGATTATATTTCCTTTTTGATCTTCTAATCCTCTTTGCCAAGCAACACATTTACCTATCAAAAAGGGGATACATGTGACATCTTTGTTGCCTTTTCAAACTAGTTTGAGATTAAAATATAAAATGTAAGAATGCAGAGCTACGAAAACCATGAAGAAAAATAAATGTAAAATAAAGTGATTCAATTATGCACAAATCATTTTTGTTTGGGAGTTTCATGTTTGATCATCTCCTCTTCTCTGCAGGGCAGATTCTGTATGACTGAAAGTGAAATCATTGGTAATGTAGTTGTTGCCATCACCAGACCGTTACATTAATTTTAAACCTTTACCGTACCCATGCCACATGACCCATGCCATCGGGTGAGGAATAAGCTGATGAACCACCCTTTATCAGGTGTGGGTCTTACAATACCCGCGTGATCTGAATACGAATACGCAACAGGAATAAGCACGGAAAAGCCTCTACAAATGTGTTTGTCTTCGGCGACTTGCGCGATCGGGTTTGTGTAGTCGAAAACGTCATCCAGTAAAGGTGAATGTACATTTCAATCTTACCTTAAACCTGTATTTTCGTCGAGGAAGCTTCCTTCATCCCATCTAGTGCCCCTCGCCTTACCTCATCTTTTCTCCCCTTATTCTTCCCTGGGTATCTTTATCTTTTTCTTTCATTCCTCTCTCTGTCTCTGTCTCTCTCTCTTTGTCTCTGTCTTTGTCTCTCTGTCTCTGTCTCTCTGTCTCTCTGTCTCTCTGTCTCTCTCTCTCTCTCTCTCTCTCTTTCCTCTCTCTTCTCTCTCTCTCTCCCTTTTTTTCAAAGGACCGTTTTCCCTTCACCCCTTAGCCTGTCACTTTCTCAGTTTCTGCCACTCCTCTCTCTCTCTCTCTCTCTCTCTCTCTCTCTCTCTCTCTCTCTCTCTCTCTCTCTCTCTCTCTCTCTCTCTCTCTCTCTCTCTTGTTTGTGTGTGTGTGTGTGTGTGTGTGTGTGTGTGTGTGTGTGTGTGTACGTATATGTGTGTGTTTGCATGCATGCACGCGTGCGAGCGTGTGTGTGCGTGGGTGCGTACGTGCGTGCGCGTGTGTGTGTGTGTGCATGCATGCTTGCCTGTGTATTTAGAAGGGTCACATTCTATAGCTTGACAGAGGAGTTTAACAAAAACATGCCAGAAAGGTTGGTAATTAATGTTATTACTAATCCTTCTACATTCAGACAACTCCTATTTTTAAGCTTTTCTGTTCGTTTGTTTGCTTGTTCCTTTTCCGGTGAATGGACAGTGTGCAGGTGCGTCTGTATAACGAGATCTATACAAAAAACGCTCTGCTGCGGGCAGATCGGATGTTGTATTGTGATAACGCTGAACTGGATTGTGACCTCTTGTCTTTGAAAGAAAGAACACCTTGAGGGAAAAAAACTACATAAAGGTGCAGAGTGACAATCTCATCACGTTTCGCCCATTCCTTGATCTGGATAACGCTGATCGATTGCATAGGGCAGCAAAATAAATGGGGAATTAATTCGATGCTCCAGGTTGAGCGTGCGTGAAAGAGAGAGAGAGGAGGGATAAGATGGGAGAGAAAGAGATAAAGAAGAGAATGAGAAAAAGAGAGAGAAGGAGGGAAGGAGGAGGCTAGACAAAGACAGACAGAAAAATAGGCGCGCGTGCGCGCGCACACACACACACACACACACACACACACACACACACACACACACAGAGGGAGGTGTGTGTGTGTGGGGGGGGGGGGGGGGGGGGAACGAAATGCACTCAAAGCCTGTTTGTGGGGAGCACCCACCCACATGTCACGGGACCCAATGCAGCTTTTACTGCCCGGCTCCCCGTCATGCGGAATACTAACGACGCTTTGAACCAGCGTGTGGAGGAGCTCTTCAGTCATGAAGGAAACAAAAGGGCCACGCAACGTCATCATGTCCTTGGAAATGACGCCAAACCCAGCTGCCGATTGGACATTTCTCTTTACGGTGCACTGAGCTTAGAAAAAAAAAAAACAGGAATAAAGCGAGATGAAGAAGACGAAGGAGGAGGAGGAGGCTGCGGAAAACAAAAACAAAGAAGAAGGTGAAGAAGAAGGAGAAGAAGGAAGGAAGGAAGGAAGGAAGGAAGGAAGGAAGGAAGGAAGGAAGGAAGGAAGGAAGGAAGGAAAGGAAAAGAAAAAAAAGCGAAGATAGGATACGTAAAAAAACTGACACAAGAGAAATAAACCAAACAGACTTAAAAATGATTTCCTTTCACATCTCTAGCCCTAAAGGACAATGCTGAATTTCTCTTACATACTAACACTGCCAATTCTACCGCTGAAACTGCTGCTGCTCCAACTACTACATAACCATAATAGTCATCATATTCAGTAATACGGCAGGGCATCTAGAACCCTCCCCCTTGAATGAGCCCAGAGCGCTTACCAAAGAGAGAGAGAGAGAAGAGAGAGAGAGAGAGAGAGAGAGAGAGAGAGAGACAGAGACAGAGAGACAGAGAGAGACAGAGAGAGAGACAGAGAGAGAGAGAGGGGGGGGAGGGAGAGAGAGAGGGGGAATCACAAAACGCAACAATAGGTAGTGTCCTCATTGACACAAACACTCATACAGACACACATCCACCCACGTGCGCGCACAAGAGTGCGCACGCGCAGCTCCAACCTGAAAAACACATTAAAAGCCCCGTTGCGTCATGATAGAGGGTCGTAAACGGCAAAGAGGTTCGGGACAGGCATTGTGAACGGCAGAGACAACCCACGACCCACCTTCCGCCGCTTTTATTTACCTTGAATGAATCAGGTACCCATTTACTGATAGATGGACCGGGAAGGGTTTTAAGCCGTAAAAATCCGATGTCACAAATGGGTCGAGTTTACCACCGTCAGCTTGCAATGACGTGGACTCTATATAGAAAGGAGCAGAAACACCACACACTCACTCACTCTCCTCTCTCTCTCTCTCTCTCTCTCTCTCTCTCTCTCTCCCTCTCTCCTCTCTCTCTCTCTCTCTCTCTTTCAAGCATTCGATGTCATTGACCACAATCTCCTTATTCGAAAACTGGAGATATACGGTCTTTCAAAATCCGCCCTTATCCTTCTAAAATCATACATCACAAAACGACAACAATGCGTCTTATCGGGGACGGCTGTCTCTTCTATAACAACTCTTAAGTATGGCGTTCCACAAGGCTCCATTTTAGGCCCGTTACTCTTCTCAATCTACATTAATGACCTACCCCTACATGTGAGATCTACATGCGACCTCTTTGCAGATGACACCCACAATTCACACCAGCCATAATGATCCTTCCAGTCTTTCAAAACATTTGCAAGAGAGTACCAACGACCTTGTTAAAATGGACCGAACTAAATCATATGTCACTTCACCCTCAAAAAACAAAACTCATGTACATTACAACTAGGCAAAAAGACAAAAGCTCACCATGATTTCCCTCCTATACACCTCATAATGTACTTGTGGAACAAGTCACTCATCATAAGTATTAGGACTAATAATTGACAATAGTCTCAGCTGGAATCCCCACGTAACGTTACTATGCAAAAAGCTCTCCCAGAAAGTCTATCAGCTCACCAAATCAAACACTTTCTTGACCTTCACTCACGAAAACTTTTTTTCCATGCTCATATTCAGTCTCATGTTGATTATGCATCGACTATATGGGATTCTGCAAGTGCAAACACACTAAAACCATTGTTCAGCCTACATAAACGAGCGCTCAAACTAATCCTTCTGAAGAAAACTAGCCTCGAAAGCTCTGATTATAAACATCTTCACATTCTTCCATTCAGCCAGAGACTCAAATACAACAAAGGGCTAATGATGCACAAGATTCTGACCGGAATGCTCCAACAACTTTAATGAGACGATTCTCAAAAGTCTCGTCGAGAAACTCCCACAAACTCAATATCCCAATCCCCAGAATTGACCTATTTAAATCAAGTCTAACGTACTCGGGAACCTCTTTGTGGAACTCCCTTCCAGAATACATCAAACAAATCAATTGTACCACAACTTTCAAAAACACTTACCTTACCCATCTTCTGCGGTAAAAAATAATTTTAAAAAACCATAAATAAAAATAAAATAAAAAAAAACATAAGTAATACCAAGTAATCTCAAAAGCATAAATCATCCCTTTTTCATGTACTTAACCAATTTGTCTTTTCTAACTTTTTTTTTTCTTCTTCTCTTTTTTCATGTATCAAGTATCTTGATATATATATATATGTGTGTGTGTGTGTGTGTGTGTGTGTGTGTGTGTGTGTGTGTGTGTGTGTGTGTGTGTGTATGTGTGCATAGGGATATAATCTTATGAAAAATGATTATATGTTGTCCCCTTTTTTCACTCTCTCTCTCTCTCTCTCTCCCTCTCTCTCTCCTCTCTCTCTCTCTCTCTCTCTCTCTCTCTCTCCCTCTGCCGCTCTCTTCTCTCTCTCTCTCTCTCTCTCTCTGCCTCTCTCATTCTCTCTCTCTCTCTCTCTCTCTCTCCCTCTCTCTCTCTCTCTCTCTTCTCTTCTCTCTCTCCTCTCCTCTCTGTCTGTGCATGTGTGCGTGTGTATGCTCCGAATTTCGTAATATTTTGTCATGTTCATTTTACTGTCTGATTTTATACAGGCTAATTATTGTGCGTTTTAGTACAGTTCCATTTCAAATCATTACATCTCATGCTGTTCCCCCTCTCCCTTTCCATCCTCTCTCTCTCTCTCTCTCTCTCCTCTCTCTCTCCTCTCTCTCTTCTCTCTCTCTCTCTTTTTTTTTTCTTTTTTTTTTCTTTCTTTCTCCTCCCCCCCCCCCCCCCCCCCCCAATGTCATCTCACTTTGCTTAATACGTTCGACGTATTTCAGCCTTGCGAAAAATGAATGCATGTGGTGCCTAGCCTCTCTCTCTCTCTCTCTCTCTCTCTCTCTCTCAGTCTCTCTCTCTCTCTCTCTCTCTCTCCCTCTCTCTCTCTCTTCTCTCTCTCTCTATTGCGTGCAAACGTGCGTGTATTTGTGTGTTCAAAATATGTACGCACCTTGTCAAATTCACTTCACTGTCTGTTTTCATACATGCCAATCGTGTACGTTGTAGTACACTTACCTATGTTTCCCCAGCCCACCTCACTCCCTACACCCGCTCTCACCTTCCTCTTCATTATTATTATTCTCTTTTTTATTTCATTTTATTTTTTTGTTATTATCATTTTTTAGTTGTTGTTTTGTCTATTGTTATCTTATTTTTTGTTTTGTTTTCATTTATCTTCTATTTTCATTTGATGTTCCTCTATGATTACATGACCGCTTTGCTTGCTTCTTTGATTTCTTACATTAATTGATTTCACTGCATGTTGTAGTCCCTACTCAGGGCGAGGACTGGATGTAAAAAGCACGTTAGTGCTTATCTATTATCCTCGAAAATAAAGAATTTTGTCTTGTCTTGTCTTGTCTTGTCTCTTTCAAGAAAATGGAACGAATGTTGGCCACCACCATTCGCCCCTGTCTGTGAACTCTCTCTGAATTACGTGACACTTGGAGCAGTCTCTTCAATTGCTTAAGATGATGAGATCTTTAACGTCTCTTTCTGTGCTTAACATGGTGGGATGATACTCGCATCTCTACACGTCTCTTTCCGTGTTTAAGATGCTCAGATCTTTGCACGTCTCTTTCCGTGTTTAAGATGCTGAGATCTTTACATGTCTCTTTCCGTGTTTAACATGCTGAGATCTTTACACGTCTCCTTCCGTGTTTAAGATGCTGAGATCTTTACACGTCTCCTTCCGTGTTTAAGATGCTGAGA
>CM031614.1:81263061-81265561 GCA_018398815.1 Conus ventricosus
AATCAGATGGATATAACACAGTTTTCGCTTGCGTTCCCAGCCACGTAGGCATGCCAGGCAACGAAGTGGTTGATGAACTTGCCAAGAGTGCCACAAAGAGAGAGTTGAGCAGACTGTCTGTCACTCACACTGATCTAAAACCCCAACAAACCCAGGCTTATATCAAGGACCTCTGGCAAGAGGAATGAAATTCGCAGACGGGTAACAAACTATTCAAAATCCGTCCAAACCTGAAAGCGTTTTTACCACGTTCCCGAGGCGGCCGTAAAGAAGAAACGGTCTTGTGCCGTTTGCATACAGGCCACTCTTTTTACACCCATTCTTATCTTTCAAAAGGTGAAGAAGCTCCTTGGTACATTCCGTCATGTTCATCTCACAGTGAAACCTGTTCTTTTAGAGTGTTGGGACTTGCATGATGTGAGACAAACACTTTACAGCAGACTCCATGAAAGCCTGGTTCAGAGATGTCCTACCTGATGTGATCTTTGAATTTCTTTAGAGATTCACATTTTTCATCTGTTCTAAGATTTTATGGAGGAAAGATTTTTTAAAAACCATTACGGTGTGTTTTTAGCAGCTGTGTTTTACAGGTTGTGTGAATGAGCAGCTGTGTTTTACAGGTTGTGTGAATGAGGCTGTGTTTTACAGGTTGTGTGAATGAGGGTGTTGTTTTTAGCAGCTGTGTTTTACAGGTTGTGTGAATGAGCAGCTGTGTTTTACAGGTTGTGTGAATGAGGGTGTGTTTTACAGGTTGTGTGAATGAGGGTGTTGTTTTTAGCAGCTGTGTTTTACAGGTTGTGTGAATGAGCAGCTGTGTTTTACAGGTTGTGTGAATGAGGGTGTGTTTTACAGGTTGTGTGAATGAGCAGCTGTGTTTTACAGGTTGTGTGAATGAGCAGCTGTGTTTTACAGGTTGTGTGAATGAGCAGCTGTGTTTTACAGGTTGTGTGAATGAGCAGCTGTGTTTTACAGGTTGTGTGAATGAGCAGCTGTGTTTTACAGGTTGTGTGAATGAGCAGCTGTGTTTTACAGGTTGTGTGAATGAGCAGCTGTGTTTTACAGGTTGTGTGAATGAGCAGCTGTGTTTTACAGGTTGTGTGAATGAGCAGCTGTGTTTTACAGGTTGTGTGAATGAGCAGCTGTGTTTTACAGGTTGTGTGAATGAGCAGCTGTGTTTTACAGGTTGTGTGAATGAGCAGCTGTGTTTTACAGGTTGTGTGAATGAGCAGCTGTGTTTTACAGGTTGTGTGAATGAGGGTGTTGTTTTTAGCAGCTGTGTTTTACAGGTTGTGTGAATGAGCAGCTGTGTTTTACAGGTTGTGTGAATGAGCAGCTGTGTTTTACAGGTTGTGTGAATGAGCAGCTGTGTTTTACAGGTTGTGTGAATGAGCAGCTGTGTTTTACAGGTTGTGTGAATGAGCAGCTGTGTTTTACAGGTTGTGTGAATGAGCAGCTGTGTTTTACAGGTTGTGTGAATGAGGGTGTTGTTTTTAGCAGCTGTGTTTTACAGGTTGTGTGAATGAGCAGCTGTGTTTTACAGGTTGTGTGAATGAGCAGCTGTGTTTTACAGGTTGTGTGAATGAGCAGCTGTGTTTTACAGGTTGTGTGAATGAGGGTGTTTTTAGCAGCTGTGTTTTACAGGTTGTGTGAATGAGGGTGTTGTTTTTAGCAGCTGTGTTTTACAGGTTGTGTGAATGAGCAGGTGTGTTTTACAGGTTGTGTGAATGAGCAGCTGTGTTTTACAGGTTGTGTGAATGAGCAGCTGTGTTTTACAGGTTGTGTGAATGAGCAGCTGTGTTTTACAGGTTGTGTGAATGAGCAGCTGTGTTTTACAGGTTGTGTGAATGAGCAGCTGTGTTTTACAGGTTGTGTGAATGAGCAGCTGTGTTTTACAGGTTGTGTGAATGAGGGTGTTTTTAGCAGCTGTGTTTTACAGGTTGTGTGAATGAGGGTGTTGTTTTTAGCAGCTGTGTTTTACAGGTTGTGTGAATGAGCAGCTGTGTTTTACAGGTTGTGTGAATGAGCAGCTGTGTTTTACAGGTTGTGTGAATGAGCAGCTGTGTTTTACAGGTTGTGTTTTTAGCAGCTGTGTTTTACAGGTTGTGTGAATGAGCAGCTGTGTTTTACAGGTTGTGTGAATGAGCAGCTGTGTTTTACAGGTTGTGTGAATGAGCAGCTGTGTTTTACAGGTTGTGTGAATGAGCAGCTGTGTTTTACAGGTTGTGTGAATGAGCAGCTGTGTTTTACAGGTTGTGTGAATGAGCAGCTGTGTTTTACAGGTTGTGTGAATGAGGGTGTTGTTTTTAGCAGCTGTGTTTTACAGGTTGTGTGAATGAGGGTGTTGTTTTTAGCAGCTGTGTTTTACAGGTTGTGTGAATGAGGGTGTTGTTTTTAGCAGCTGTGTTTTACAGGTTGTGTGAATGAGGGTGTTGTTTTTTGAAAATAAAAATAATGACCTATGAGTTGACTTCAGCGCGGTGACATCCCTGATATGGCCCTT
>CM031614.1:81275561-81290561 GCA_018398815.1 Conus ventricosus
AAGATGTTATGCGTGCGTTCACACACGGAACCTCGGTTTATAGTCTCATTCGAAGGACTGTATGGGAAATGGAGTCAGAACCAATATTAACTCCGAGGGAAAAATCCCCCTATACCGAAATTCGAACCCGCAACCCCAGGATCACGAGTCCGGCGCTCTACCAACTGAGCTATTCCGGCCCCCGTGTGTGTGTGTGTGTGTGTGTGTGTGTGTGTGTGTGTGTGTGTGTGTGTGTGTGTGTGTGTGTGTGCGTGTGTGTGTGTGTGCGCGCGTGTGTGTGCGTGTGTGTACGTGCGTGCGTGTGCGTGCGTGCGTGCGTGCGTGCGTGTGTATGGTGTGTATGTGTGTGTGTGTGTGTGTGTGTGTGTGTGTGTGTGTGTGTGTGTGTGTTTGTGTGTGTGTGTGTGTGTGTTTCAAATTTAACGTCTATCCACTCTAGGTGATATTAGACGACAACCTCGCGGTGTGTGTGTGTGTGTGTGTGGTGTGTGTGTGTGTGTGTGTGTGTGTGGTGTGTATGTGCGTGCGTGCGTGGGTGCGTGCGTGCGTGCGTGTTTACATTTCTGTTCGCTTTTCCTGCACTGGGCTTCTTTCGCCTAGTCTTTTTTTTTTTTTTTTTTTTTTTTTTTTTTTTTGGACTGTCGCTATTTTCTGTCATTCTTGAATGTAGTACACTTACTGCATTCCATCCCGGACGGGATTTGAACTTGCGATCTCCCGATCTGCAATCCCGCTTACCAGCTGCACTTACGGCGGCTGGTCACATGACAGAACAATGATACTAGCTCGTCATTAGTAAAGCGCAAAAGAATTTGATGTCAGGTTTTGTTTGTTGTTTTGTTTTGTTCTGTTTCGTTTTTGTTTTCTTTGTTTGTTTCTACACTCTTCGAACACAGTCAATGAAATGGTCACATCTCAGTGTGCTGGGGCTCGGCATTAGAACACAGTCAATGAAATGGTCACATCTCAGTGTGCTGGGGCTCGGCATTAGAAGGAAAAAAAGAAACAAAATGAAACTAAGCAACAACGAAAGAGGGAGCTCACCCATACGGGTGATATTGGGTAGAACTTTTCTTCCAGACTAACTAGTCAGAAATGAGAGTCAGTTAATCGTAGCATAGGCCGAGCATCCTCAATATGCGATTATCATAAACAAATGTACAAAGCAGGCAAAAGGTTGTCTAAAATCAATGCTAGAACATGTGAAGTAACTAAAACCATTTTGATGTCAGACTGATCGGTCGTAAGTTTTTTGGGGTGTTTTTTTTTTCTGAAAACCCTCGCGCGTGTGAATCAAACACTTAACTTAAAATTGTACTGACAATCCTCATACACACGCAAATCAAACATTTACCTCAAGTTGTACTAACAATCCTCATACACACGCAAATCAAACATTTACCTTAAGTTGTACTGACAATCATACACATGCAAATCAAACATTTACCTTAAGTTGTACTGACAATCATACAAATGCAAATCAAACATTTATCTATTTGTTTATGTCACTAATGTATAGTTAGTCAGCAGCCGATTGTAATTTCTCAGAATTAAGATAGTAAAGTACTTAAGTATCCTCGTATCTTGTATCTTTAAGTTGTACTGACAATCCTCACGCGCGCGCAAATCAAACATTGACCTTGACAATCCTCGCACACGTGCGCAAATCTAACTTTGTTCATCAAGCCAAAAGTCTCTTCATTTAAACAAAAATAAATACTCCCATTTGCTAGAACTGAAACTAGTTTTCAAAATCCCGGTACACAATCCACAAAACGACCCAAATGCACTCACCTCCTCCAATCCAATCCCAAGAAAACCGAACCACCAACTCCGCGCGCACAAAACCAACACACACAACACGACACAACACACACAAAGAGCTCGCGCGCGCGCACGTGCCGCTGCTCTTGTTGTCTTGTCTGTCCCTTCACCCCACGTGGTCTCTGCCCGCCCCGCTACATCACAAACAAGACGCAGGGGACCGATTATCCAATCGCTTGGCTTCCCTTTGATCCTCAAGCCTAGCCAGGGCACGGCTTTGGAGACGTTGACGCGCTGGGAGGAAACACCTTAAAAATATCGACGCTGGTGCCGGCACCACGCGCTGGGCTGCCGTTGCAGGCGATTTGCACGAGGTTCACCGCCGCTGGAACTCCGGCTGACAGCAGACATGGTGGCAGAGAGTTTCCTACGGGAACATATTCGCTTCAAAAAGCGTGTTATCCGGCAGGGGAAGGGGGGGGGGGGTATTTCCGAGTGAAAATAGCTAATTGCCAATGGGGAAAAAAGTCTCTTCTAGTCAATACAGCTCCTTATTGCGGGAGGAGGGGGGGGGGGGGGGGGTACTTTCATCGAATATTATCGGTTGATAGGGGTAACTATCTACCAGTTATTTTCCCGCAAAGGTTCACCGTGTCCCTGTGATAGCGTGCTGTTTTCACGAGCAAACTCATTTTTATCCTTTCCGTGCGTGCATCATCAGCAGCTTGTTATGGGAGAAGTGGATACCGAAAACTGTCATTTCCCCGAAATGACTAGTTTTCCCCGGGTTTACTGGGGGGGGGTTTTCAGGGAAAACAGCTGTTTCCATGGAGGAGTGGGGAGGGAGGCGGGGGTCAAATGCCTGATTTCACGGGGTCACTGGCTGTTTTCGGGGGTGGGGGTGGGAGGAGGGAGGGTATATATATATTCCTTTGGGATCATTGGCCAAAGACATTTTCCCGGGATCATAGGCTGTTTCCATGGGGATAACTTTTTTTGCGGGGATCATAGGCTGTTTCCATGGGGATAACTCTTTTTCCCGGGGATCATAGGCCGTTTCCATGGGGATAACTTTTTTGGCGGGGATCGTAGGCTGTTTCCATGGGGATAACTTTTTTGGCAGGGATCGTAGGCTGTTTCCATGGGGATAAACTCTTTTTCCCGGGGATCATAGGCCGTTTCCATGGGGACAACTTTTTTGGCGGGGATCGTAGGCTGTTTCCATGGGGATAACTTTTTTGCGGGGATCGTTGGCTGTTTCCATGGGGATAACTTTTTTTTGCGGGGATCATAGGCTGTTTGCATGGGGATAACTCTTTTTCCCGGGATCATAGGCTGTTTGCATGGGGATAACTCTTTTTCCCCGAGGCTCATAGGCTGCTTGCATGGGGATAACTCTTTTTCCCGGGGATCATAGGCTGTTTCCATGGGGATAACATTTTTCCGGGGATCATATGCTGTTTCCATGGGGATAACTTTTTTGCGGGGATCACAGGCTGTTTACATGGGGATAACTTTTTCCCGGGGATCATAGGCTGTTTCCATGGGGATAACTTTTTCCCCGGGATCATAGGCTGTTTCCATGGGGATAACTTTTTTGGCGGGGATCATAGGCTGTTTGCATGGGATAACTTTTTTTCCCGGGATCACAGGCTGTTTTCATGGGAAAACTTTTTCCCCCAGATGTTGACACAGAGAGGAAATAACTTCTTAGTTGTTTTCATGGGAGAATAACTATTTTCGAGAATCATAAGTCGCTTAAAAAGAAAAAAAGACTTTCCCCCGGGAACTAGCATCCGTTTTCACGAGGAAATTTCCTGGGATCATCAGCTGTTTTGACGGGGAAACATTCGTTGTCCAGGATCATCAGCTGCTTTCACGGGACATTAACTTTTTTTCTGGGATCGTTAGCTGTTTTCGATGAAAATCTCTTTACCAGGAATCAATGGCTTATTCTTATTATATTTTTACAGGGAAAATCTCTGTTTTCCAAGAATCATTCGAGTTCTGACGGGGGGGGAAACCCATGATTCTTCCAGGCCAGTAGCTCCTGTTACGGGGAAATAACTGCTCTCCCGAGGCCGTTAGCTGTTTTCAGCGAAAATGGCTGTTTCCCCGGAATGAACGAAATCGTTTTCAAGGGATAATTAGTCAATTTCGCGGGGAAAATCAGCTTTCCGGGGATTCTCAGCTATCATCAGCTATTCTGACGGGGCAATATCTGTTTTCCCAGTCTGATGGGGAAATTCCTGTCAGCCCACGACATGAAGCCGTTTCATGGGGAGAATGGCACTTTTCCAGTGATCAACAAGCGGTTTTCGTGGGGCGGATTGACAGTTTTCCAAGGATCATTAGATGTCTTCGCGACGAAATCACCGTTTTCTGAGATTCCTTAGCTGCCTTCATGAGGGAAATGATCGTTTACCCGGGATCCTTAGCTACTTTCCCCTACACAAGCATCTTGGCAGGACAATAACTGTTTCCCCAGGATGACATGCCCTTTCCCATAGCTGGTGTGCTTCCATGCGTGTCCTCTTCCTTGCTGACATTCCCCCGTAGATAAACAGATTTTGCGCGTTGCAACGTATCATCAGTCTTCTCTTTCTTCTTCTTCTCCTTCTTCTTATGTTGTTGTTGTTGTTGTTGTTGTTGTTATTGTTATCATTATTATCGTTACTATTATTATCATTGTTATTATTATTATTATCATTATCATTATTATCATCATTGTCATTATCAATCTTATTCATTCGGTTGGGAACTCTGGAGGTTAGGTATGGGCGAGATTCTCTGCACACCATAGCCGTTCATAACCCCATCATTAAAAGCAGCTATATGCCGTCTTCAGGGATGATGTCCCAACACGACAGCAACGCGGATGCTTTTCCTGTGTTGTTTATTTCATTTGTTTATTCATTTCTTTTATCATCATCATCGTCATCATCATCATCATCACCTTCATTTTCAATATTACAGTTATTAATATTATCAATTTCGTCATCATCATCATCATCATCATCATCATCATCATCATCATCGTCATCATCATCGTCATCACCTTCATTTTGAATATTATTGTTATTAATATTATCATTATCATCATCATCATCATCATCATGATTTATCATTATCATTATCAACATTATCATTTTTGTCGTTATTGTTGTTGTTAACGCACGTTACTGTTATTGTTGTCATTTTTACTTTTATAATTATTACTATTATCATTATTATCATTATTATCATTTTTGTCGTTATTGTTGTTGTTAACGTTATTGTTATTGTTGTCAATATTTCAATTTTTATCATTATTATCATCATTATCATTGTTATCACCATTATCATTATTTGGTTATCCATCCCATTGGCACTTGAAAAGAGAATAAGAATTAACATGCATGCACTTTTCTCACCCACGCGTTCACGCGCAAGGGGCCTCGGTTTGAAGTCTCAGCGGACAGACTGACTGGGAAGAGGTGGTGGAGGACTTCGCCACAAGATGTCAACTCCGAAGGGGAAAAAAAAAGAAAAAAAAAAGAAAAAAACAAAAACAAAAAAGAAAAAAAAAAAAAGCTTCCACTGACCTGACCGCGTCAAACAGGTCGTTGAACCCAGGATCCCCAGAGACCAATACT
Organism: Conus ventricosus; assembly: GCA_018398815.1. Taxonomy (NCBI): domain Eukaryota; kingdom Metazoa; phylum Mollusca; class Gastropoda; order Neogastropoda; family Conidae; genus Conus; species Conus ventricosus. The sequence goes on from CM031614.1 coordinate 81,280,961, forward strand.
GTAACCGCTGGGCAACCCACCATCCCTGCCATCCGGGTTAAAAAAAAAAAAAAAAAAAAAAAAAAGAAGGAAAGAAAAAGCCACCTGTGAAGGAGGTATGTGCGGGTGGGAGAGGGGGCTCGCTGGTCGTCATTGTCTTAGTCGGGGAGCCGGGGAATACGTTTTTGTTCCTGTCACGAGCGAACAAGGTTTGTGAAGGGGAGGAAAAAAATAGGAGAGGGGGTCCGGGGGGGGGGGGGGGGAGGGAAGAGGAGAAGAGAAACTTAAACGAGAGAGAAGAGCAAAGGGGGGAAGGGAAGAAAGGGGGGAAAAAAGAGACAAGGAGAGGGGAAGAGAGAAGAGAGACAGAGGGGAAGAGGGAGGGGGAGGAGGGGGGTGGTGGGTGGAGAGAAGGAGAGGACAGAGGAGGAAAGGGAAAATTGGGGGGGGGGGGGAAGACGAACGAAAGCGAGACAGGAAGAGACAAAGACAGAGACCAACAAACAGACAGGGGGGAGGAAAGAGAGAAGGGGGGGGGCGAGGAGAAAAAGGGAGGGAAGAGAAGTATAGACAACGAAAGACGAGAAGACAGGCAAGAGATCAAGATCAAAACTTTCGTCATAAAAGGCCAAAAGTCCTTAAAAAAGGGTTATACATTGTATCCCAAGTCCGATGATAAAAGCTCCCTCTTGTTAAACAAAAACGAGAACAGGAAAAACAGAAGGGAAAAGCGGCGGCGGACGGACGGACAGACCCAAAAACCCGCGGGAAAAAATCTTGGGTTTTTGGGAAAAGAATTCCCTTTCGGGTAACACCGCCCCGGAACGGCAAACCCCGACCTTCCAGACCTTCCACCTCACCCGGTGCCTTGTAACACCTTCAACCATCACCTGGTGCCTTTCAAAAACCTTACCACCATCCCTGGTGCCTTGTCAACACCTTACCACCCCTCCTGGTGCCTTGCCCCACCTCACACTCACCTGGTGCCCTTTTCAACACCCACCACCATCACCTGGTCCTTTTCAAAACCTTACCACCATCACCCGGGCCTTGTCAACACCTTAACCAACCATCAACCTGTTGCCCCCTTGTTACCCTTACCACCATCACCTGGTGTCTTGTAACACCTTACCACCATCACCTGGTTCTTGTTAACACCTTACCACCATCACCTGGTGTCTTGTTAACACCTTACCACCATCACCTGGGTCTTGTAACACCTTACCACCATCACCTGTGCCTTGTTAACACCTACCACCATCACCTGGTGCCTTGAAACCCTGACCACCATCACCTGGTGCCTTGTTACAGCAAGAAGTCCATGACCCACCAATCACCTGGTGCCTTGTCAACAGCAAGAAGGTCCAAGACCTTACCACCATCACCTGGTGCCTTGTTAACACCTTACCATATCACCTGGTGCCTTGCAACAGCAAGGAGTCAAGACCTTACCACCATCACCTGGTCCTTGTCAACACCTACCACCATCACCTGGTGCCCCTTTTTAACAGCAAGGAAGTCCATGTCCCTTACCACCATCACCTGGTGCCTTGTTAACACCTTACCACCATCACCTGGTGCATTGTCAACAGTAAGGAAGGTCCATGACCTTACCACCGTCACCTGGTGCCTTGTCAACAGCAAGGAAAGGTCCATGTCCTTACACCACATCACCTGGTGCCTCTTTTAAAACCTTACCACCATCACCTGGTGTCTTGTCAACACCTTACCACATCACCTGGTGCTTGTTAAAACCACCACATCACCTGGTGCCTTTTTAACAGCAAGAGTCCATGACCTTACCACATCACCTGGTGCCTTGTTAACACCTTACCACCATCACTGGTGTCCCTTGTCAACAGCAACGAAGGTCCATTGACCTTCCACCATCACCTGGTGCCTTGTTAACACCTTACCACCATCACCTGGTGCCTTGTCAACACCTTACCACCATCACCTGGGGCCTTGTTAACAGCAAGGAAGGTCCATGGGACCTTACCACCATCACCTGGTGCCTTGTTAACACCTTACCACCATCACCTGGGCCTTGTTAACACCTTACCACCATCACCTGGTGCCTTTTCAAACACCTTACCACCATCACCTTGTGCCTTGTCAACAGAAGGAAGGTCCATGACCTTACCACCATCACCTGGTCCTTGTCAAACAGCAAAGGGAAAGGGCCGGACCTTACCACCTCACCTGGTGCCTTGTCAACACTTACCGTCATCACTGGAGCCTTGTCAACACCTTACACCATCACCTGGTGCCTTGTTAACACCTTACCACCATCATTTGGTGCTTTGTAAAACCTTACCACCATCACCTGGTGCCTTGTTAACACCTTACCCCCCATCACCTGGTGCTTTGTTAAAACCTTACCACCATTTTACTGGTGTCTTGTCAACACCTTACCACCATCACCTGGTGCCTTGTCAACAGCAAGGAAGGTCCATAACCTTACCACCATCACCTGGTGCCTTGTTAACAGAAGGACGGTCCTATGACCTTACCACCATCACCTGGTGCCTTGTTAACCACCTTACCACCATCACCTGGTGCCTTGTCAAGCCTTACCACCCCTCACCTGGTGCCTTGTAACAGCAAGGAAGGTCCATGACCTTACCACCATCACCTGGTGCCTTGTTAACAACCTTACCACCATTCACCTTGTGCCTTCTCAACAGCAAGGAAGGTCCATGACCTTACCACAATCACCTGGTGCCTTGTTAACACCTTACCACCATCACCTGGTGCCTTGTCAACACCTCACCACCATCACCTGGTGCATTGTTAACAGCAAGAAAGGTCCATGACCTTACCACCCTCACCTGGTGCCTTGTTAACACCTTACCACCATCACCTGGTGCCTTGTCAACACCTTAACCCATCACCTGGTGCATTGTTAAACAGCAAGGAAGGTCCATGACCTCACCACCATCACCTGGTGCCTTGTCAACAGCCAAAGAAGGTCCATGTCCTTACCACCATCACCTGTGCCTTGTCAACAGCAAGGAAGGTCCATGACCTTACCACCATCATCATGGTGCCTTGTCAAACCTTCCACCATCACCTGGTGCCTTGTCAACAGCAAGGAAGGTCCATGTCCTTACCACCATCACCTGGATCCTTGTCAACACCTTACCCCATCACCTGGTGCCTTGTCAACACCTTACCACCATCACTGGTGCCTTGTTAACAGCAAGGAAGGTCCATGACCTTACACCACCATCAAATGGTGTCTTGTCAACACCTTACCACCATCACCTGTTGCTTGTCAACACCTTACCACCATCACCTGGTGCCTTGTTAACACCTTACCACCATCACCTGGTGTCTTGTCAACACCTTGCCACCATCACCTGGTGCTTGTTAACACCTTACCACCCATCACCTGGTGTCCTTTTTTAACACCTTACCACCATCAAACCCGGTGTCTTGTTAACACCTTACCACCATCACCTGGTGTCCTTGTAACACTTACCACCATCACCTGGTGTCTTGTCAACACCTCGCCACCATCACCTGGTGCCGTGTTCACAGCAAAGAAGGTCCATGACCTCACCACCATCACCTGGTGCCTTGTTAACTCAAGAAGGTCCATGACCTTACCACCATCACCTGGTGCCTTGTTAACACCTTATACCATCACCTGGTGCCTTGTTAACAGCAGGAAGGTCCATGACCTCACCACCTCAACCTGGTGCCTTTATACAGCAACCGGAAGGTCCATGTCCATACCACCATCACCGGTGCCTTGTTAACACCTTACCACCATCACCTGGTGCCTTGTTTAACACCTTACCACCATCACCTGGTGCCTTGTTAACAGACAAGGAAGGTCCATGACCTCACCACCATCACCTGCTGCCTTTTACCACAACAAGGTCCTACCTTACCACCATCACCTGGTGCCTTGTTAACACCTTACCACCATCACCTGGTGCCTTGTTAACAGCAAGGAAGGGTCCATGGGCCTTACCTAACCACACCTGGTGCTTGTCAACAGCAAGAAGGTCCATGGTCCTTACCACCATCACTGGTGCCTTGTCAACACCTTACCACCATCACCTGGTGCCTTGTTAACACCTTCCACAAGACCTGGGGCCTTGTCAACAGCAAGGAAGGTCCCAGACCTTACCACCATCACCTGGTGCCTTGTAACACCTTACCACATCACTGGTGCCTGTCAACACCTTACCACCATCACCTGGTGCCTTGTTAACAAATCCTCCTTACCACCCTCACCTGGTGCCTGTTAACACCTTACCACCATCACCTGGTGCTTGTCAACAGCAAGGAAGGTCCATGACCTTACCACCATCACCTGGTGCCTTGTCAACAGCAAGAAGGTCCATGTCCTTACCACCATCACCTGGTGCCTTTAACACCTTACCACATCACCGGTGCCTTGTAACACCTTACCACACCCTGGTGCCTTGTTAACACCTTACCACATCACCTGGTGCCTTGTTAACACAAAAGTCCATGACCTACCACCATCACCTGGTGCCTTGTTAACACCTTACCACCATCACCTGGTGCCTTGTTAACACCTACCACCATCACTGGTGCTTGTCAACACCTTACCACCATCACCTTGTGCCTTGTCAACAGCAAGGAAGTCCATGACCTTACCACCATCACCTGGTGCCTTGTCACACAAGGAAGGTCCATGACCTTACACCATCACCTGGTGCCTTGTTAACACCTTACCACCCCCTCACCTGGTCCTTGTCAACACCTTACCACCATCACCTGGTGCCTGTTAAAAACCTACCTTACCACACATCACCTGGTGCCTTGTTACACCTTACCACATCACCTGGTGCCTTTCAACGCAAGGAAGGTCCATGACCTTTTCCACAACCTGGGCCTTGTTAACACCTTACCCCATCACCTGGTGCCTTGTCAACACCTTACCACCATCACCTGGTGCCTTGTTTAACGCAAGAAGGTCCATGACCTTACCACCATCACCTGGTGCCTTGTTAACACCTTACCACCATCACCTGGTGCCTTGTCATAACACCTTCCACCATCACCTGGTGCCTTGTACACAACCTTACCAAACCCCACCTGGTGCCTTGTCACACAAGGAAGGCCATCCTTACCACCATACCTGGTGCCTTGTTCAACAGCAAGGAAGGTCCATGACCTTACCACCATCACTGTTGCCTTTCAACCTTACCACATACCTGTCCTTGACCACTCACTAGGTCCTGTCAAACCACCATCACACTGGTGCCTTGTCACAGCAAGAGGTCCTGTCCTTAACCACCATCACCTGGGCCTTGTTAACAGCTAACCAACACGGTGCTTTGTTACACCTTACCACCATCACCTGGTGCTTGTCAACACCTTACCACCTCACCTGGTGCCTTGTAACAGCAAGGAAGGTCCATGCTTACCACCATCACCTGGTGCCTTGTTAACACACCTTACACCATCACCTGGTGCCTTGTTAACACCTTACCACATCACCTGGTGCCTTGTAAACACCTACCCCAAGCGGTTCAAAGGAGCCTTACCACCATCACCTGGTCCTTGTTAACACCTTACCACCATCACCTGGTGCTTTTACACTTACCAGCATTCAGCTCCTAAACACCTCACCCCACACTGGTCCTGTTACAGCAAGAAGGTCCTGACTCACCACATCACCTGGTGCCTTGTTAACACTAGAGTCACCTGGCCTTCAACATCACACCCGGTGCCTTGTTAACACTGAATACTCCTCACTGGTGCTGTAACCACCACAACCTGGCTTGTCCCTTTCAACAGCCAGGAAGGTCCGCAGAGCATCACCTTACCACCATCACCTGGTGCCTTGTTAACTTACCTTACCACCATCACCTGGTGCCTTGTTAACAGCAAGGAAGGTCCATGACCTACCACTTACACCTGGTGCCTTGTCAACAGCAGGAAGGTCCTTGTCCTTACCACCACACCTGGTGCCTTGTCCACCCTTACCTCAACACCTGGCCTTTTAACGAGCCGTCCTTACCACCATCACCTGATGCCTTGTCAACAGCAAGGAAGGTCCATGTCCTTACCACCATCACCTGGTGCCTTGTTAGCAGAAGGACGGTCTCTACCTTACCACATCACCTGGTGCCTTGTCAACACCTTACCACCATCCCTGGTGCCTTGTTAACAGCAAGGAAGATCCATGACCTTACCACCATCACCTTGGTCCTTGTTAACACCTTACCACACACCTGGTCCTTGTTACACTTACCACCATCACCTGGTCCTTCCTCAACACCTGTCCTTACCACACCTGGTGCCTTGCCACCACACGGCCTTTAACCTTCCACCATCACCTGGTGCCTTGTAACACCTTACAACACCTGGTGCCTTTCTACACTTACCACCATCACCTGTGCCTTTCACAGCATGGTGCGTCCATCCTTACCACCATCACCTGGTGCCTTGTTAACACTTACCACCATCACCGTCTGTCACTAGAAGTCATACCTTACCACCATCACCTGGTGCCTTGTAACACTTACCACCATCACCTGGTGCCTTGTAACAGCAAGAAGGTCCATGACCTTACCACCATCCTGGTGCCTTGTCAACACCTTACCACCATCACCTGGTGCCTTGCAAACCTTCACCATCACCTGGTGCCTTCTTCCACATACCATGCCTTCACCACCATCACCTGGTCCTTGCAACAGCACACTCACCTGGAGCCTTGCACACCTTACCCATCACCTGGTGCCTTGTCAACACATACCAGGTCCATGACCTTACCACACACCTGGTGCCTTGTCAACACTTACCCACCTCCTGGGCCTGTACACTACCACAACCTGGGCCTTGCAACACCTTACCACCATCACCTGTGCCTTGTCAACAGCAAGGAAGTCCATGACCTACCACCATCACCTGGTGCCTTGTCAACAGCAAGAGTCCATGACCTTAACCACGACACCTGGGCCTTCACACCTTCCCATCACCTGGTGCATTACACAAATCCTGACCTTACACCACTCCATCCGGTGCCTTGTCAACAGCAAGGAAGGTCCATGACCTTACCACCATCACCTGGTGCCTTGTCACACCTTACCAACCATCACCTGGTGCCTTGTCAACAGCAGAGGTCCTGACCTTACCACCATCACCTTGCCTGTCAACACCACAACCAACTGGTGCCTTGCAACACAGGTCCTTGACTACACATCACCTGGTGCCTTTCAACAGCCACGGAAGGTCCATGACCTTACCACCATCACCTGGTCCTTGTCAACAGCAGAGTCCTGCCTTACCACCATCACCTGGTCCTGTCACTCCTTAGCAATTCCTTGCAACACTTACCACCATCACCTGGTGCCTTGTCAACACTTACCACCATCACCTGGTGCCTTGCAACTGCAAGGAAGGTCCATGTCCTTACCACCATCACCTGGTGCCTTGTAACAGCTTCTCACCATCACCTGGTCCTTGTAAACACCTTACACCACCATCACCTGGTGCCTGTCAACACCTTACCACCATCACCTGGTGCCTTGTCAACAGCAAGGAAGGTCCATGACCTTACCACCATCACCTGGTGCTTGCAACGCAAGGAAGATCCATGACCTTACCACCATCACCTGGTGCCTTGTAAACACCTTACCACATCACCTGGTTGCCTTGTCAACAGCAAGGAAGTCCATGACCTTACCACCATCTTTCCTGTATCACTTGGGCTTGTCAACAGCAAGGAAGGTCCATGACCTTACCACCATCACCTGGTGCCTTGTCAAAAGGCCTTTTCCACCATCACCTGGTGCCTTGTCAACAGCAAGGAAGGTCCTGTACCTTACCACCATCACTGGTTTCCTTGTCAACCACGGGGCCCTTCAACACATCACCTGGTGCTTGTCAACAGCAAGGAAGGTCCATGGGCTCTTACCACCATCCCTGGTGCCTTGTCAACAGCAAGAAGGTCCATGACCTTACACCATCACCTGGTGCCTTGTCAACAGCCAAGGAAGGTCCATGCCTTACCACCATCACCTGGTGCCTTGTCAACACCTTACGACCATCACCTGGTGCCTTTTCAACAGCAAGGAAGGAAGCTGATTCTGTTCAGGGTAGGTCAGGACGGTGGAGGGAAATGATTGGGTTCTTCTTTCCATCACGGAGTGCCTTGGACCCGGTCAACCTCCGACAATTCACTGCTCTCTATGACCACTTCACTGCTCTCTATGACCACTTCACTGCTCTCTATGACCACTTCACTGCTCTCTATGACCACTTCACTGCTGTCCATGGCCAATTCACTGCTGTCCATGGCCAATTCACTGCTGTCCATGGCCAATTCACTGCTCTCTATGACCACTTCACTGCTCTCTATGACCACTTCACTGCTCTCTATGACCACTTCACTGCTGTCTATGACCAATTCACTGCTCTCTATGACCACTTCACTGCTCTCTATGACCACTTCACTGCTCTCTATGGCCAATTCACTGCTCTCTATGACCACTTCACTGCTCTCTATGACCACTTCACTGCTCTCTATGACCAATTCACTGCTGTCCATGGCCAATTCACTGCTCTCTATGACCACTTCACTGCTGTCTATGACCAATTCACTGCTCTCTATGACCACTTCACTGCTCTCTATGACCACTTCACTGCTCTCTATGACCACTTCACTGCTCTCTATGACCACTTCACTGCTGTCCATGGCCAATTCACTGCTCTCTATGACCACTTCACTGCTGTCTATGACCAATTCACTGCTCTCTATGACCAATTCACTGCTGTCTATGACCAATTCACTGCTGTCTATGGCCAATTCACTGCTCTCTATGACCAATTCACTGCTGTCTATGACCACTAGGTTTTAAAGGACTTTAATTAACCATTTAACCCTTAACCTGGTAAAATGAGACTTTTTTTAAATGGTAATCGAGGAGGATGAGAATGATGAAGACGATGCCACGCCTTTCCATTCTGGTCTCAGACTGCATGATAGGACTGTACTCTGCGCTTACTTTCATGATATATCGTGGCATCAACCAGGCCCGAGAGACAGACACCTGCAGTACTGGTCATGAAATTTGAGCAACACTCTCAGAGAGACGAAACCATTAAATGGTTGAAACTCGACTCTGTGGTCCCAGTCTTCCCAGCTGAGCCCATGGCCAACACATCTCGGAGTATGGGCCGGGGGGGGGGGGGGGGGGGGGGCAGAAAAATCCCAGCCCATGGCCAACTCATCTCGGAGTATGGGCCGGGGGGGGGGGGGGGGCAGAAAAATCCCAGCCCATGGCCAACTCATCTCGGAGTATGGGCCGGGGGGGGGGGGGGGGGGAGAAACAATCCCAGCCCATGGCCAACACATCTCGTAGTATGGGCCGGGGGGGGGGGGGGGGCAGAAAAAATCCCAGCCCATGGCCAACTCATCTCGGAGTATGGGCCGGGTGGGGGAGAAAAATCCCACAAATAAATGGCTCTGATGGGGATCGAACCCACTGTCTCCCGGCCGGGAGTCCGCCATGCTAACCACTGCGCCATAGCGTCTGGTTTCCTTCATTCATGTCGCTCCTGCACCTGCTCTGTCTCCTCGTTTTATTCATCACCGTCTCCTTGACGTTCATTTTCTTTTCATTCTTTGTCT
>CM031614.1:81299074-81319074 GCA_018398815.1 Conus ventricosus
TTGGGTGAGACAATAGTTTGCTTCAAGTAGAGTAGGCTGGTTCGTTTTCTCATGGGGAGAAAATTATTCGCAAATGCTAGATAAATCAGTTTAGGATCGGCCAAAGCGTGAAAATCATTATATAATTGCAAATGGGAGATAAAACAGTAACCTCCCCTGGTGATACATTATTTGCTAAAGTGAGAAACATCAGTTTTTCCATGGAAAAGCAAAATAGATTTTTTTTTTATGACAAAAACATTTCATAGCTTTTTTAAAAGTATATTTCAACCCAGCACATAATGAAGAATAACGGGTAAATAGTGGAAGAGAAAGTGGGCGGAAAGAAAGGAGAAAAGAAGGAATAGTGAATAAGGGCCGTTAAGAAAAAGGGGAAAAATAAGAGAAAAGAGCAGTGGGCGGGATAAGAAAGGGGAAAGAGAAGAGGAGAAGTTGGGCGGGAGAAGAAAGGGGAAAAGAGGAAGAGAAGTGGGCGGAGAAGACAAGGGGAAAAGAGGAAGAGGAAGTGGCAGGAGAATGGGGAGGGACACAAAGGTAAGGGGAAAATCAAGATTACATAACCGTGAAAACAACAACAGCACAACAGTAATAATGATAATAATAGCTCACAATCATACAATACATAACAACAATGACAATAACCAACATGGCCACCAATTCAAAAACTAAAAAAAAGGTGGCGAAAAGTAGATGTAAATGGGCATGGAGCAAATCGTTTGTTATCGACAGATCAATCAGTTCTGTGCCGTGAGGGCGATAATCACTTTCCCATCGGAGAGCCAATGAGATTAGCCGTAACGAGATAAATCAGTGAGTCAGGAGATCAACAGGTTTGTGCCATTCAATGGGTATATCATCCCACTTCCATGGCACATAATCAACTTAAACCCTGTCAGAAATTATAAAGGCTGATACGTTCAACATGTACAGATCGATCGTTTGACAAGAAATTTACAAAATACCATGGTACATAGAGATAAAAAACAAAGCAAAGAAGAGATGAATCAGCTTCATTGGGGACATGAATCGTTCGACACAGAAGTATAAATAAAACCAAAGCAATTGAAAAGCTAAAACATTTGCAAACGGAGATGCCATTGAATTCATTACACCATTGGGAGATTTAAAAAAAGTCAGCCGCGAAAAGATGAATCAATCAATATAAGTGAGATCAGGTCATACTACCACAGACAGATCCAAGTGGAGATCTACCGTTTCCTTTGTGAAGAACAATCCGTTTGCCGTAAACAAATCAAGTATACCATGAAAAATGATCAACACACAGTCCCAGAGCGATAAACCAATGAAGATATTCAACTCACCAAGAAACAAAGTGTTATTTATATGAAAAGGTAAGATCACGGAAAAACTGGGGAGAACGCTTATTGCACAACGTTATCACCACACAACCCCAAACAAACATGAATATTAACAATCTAGCATTGAAGCACATGTGGGTCAAGGATCAAAAAACTTCAAATTTCACTTTCTCCACAGCCAACTGATGTATTGAGCATGACTGACAAAGATTCAAAGTATCTAGTGGCCACCGCACAAAGACATGAGACTGCGCCTACCCCCTTTTCTTTCCGACGCCCTCTAACCTGCCCTGAAACTACATCAGGAACCCCAATTATGCTTGGTGGCCCAGAGCCAGAATTCATGACTAAAAAAAAACAAACCCAATCCCACCCCACGAATGGTACGAACTCACACCCCGGCTCCACGGCAAACTCTCTGACCACTGTGACCACTCGGGACACAAGGAATCTAATGCCTAGCCTTCAAAGACATCCAAAAAAACACACTACAAGAGAATAAAAGACCTGGCAACAAAGTCGCCACAAAAGACAACACTACAAGGGGATATGATGTTGTCACACTGTCACACTTGCATACACGCAATCATGACAGCAATTACACCATACGCACACCAAACATTCAATCACCCAAAAGGAGGCACTACCGAATGTTTTTCTTCTCCCCCACTCCTCAGGGAACACACTTTACTAAGTCACAACAACACCATTGTAAACAGATTTTACCACCAGTATCACACGTCCGCACTGAGAGACAAATAAATCCCCCCACATTATCACTCCTCACACCGAGAGACAAATCAAAATCTTCACTACATGAATCTTCTCCTTAACACCTGAGAGAAAAAATAGTCATCACACCATGTAACTCTCTTTACACAGAGAGAAAAAATAAACAATATTTCCGCTTCTATAAATACTAATGCCAAACACAATCCGTTATTCCCAACATTCCGGACCAGGAGAATACAAAAACACCCGAAATCACTGAGGACCTGCCTGCCTCAAGTAAAAAGCTTCCCAGCTTTCACAATTCCTGTCTCTCACTCTGAGAACAATAAAACAGCCCCCACGATACTCTCCGTCCTTGGATATACGAGTCTCGACTTCTCTTCACCGCGACATCTTCTGTCTCTTGCGAAATGACGAGCTTCAACACCTCTCGCCTGGAGTAGGTAACTGGCTGGGCTGAACTACCGGTGTGTTCCCCACACCAAGGCCATCATCAACACACCACACGGGTGAAATGAGAAGGGGTAGATGGTCGATGGTAAAGGTGAAGTGGTGAAGTGCTGAAAAACACTAATAAAGGTTCGTGTAAGTAACCTGTTCTCAATTCAACATAAGAAGTCTATTCCTCTTCTTACTTTAAGTTTACCCCATGTAGCTTTCCCCCAACAATCTAATCGCTCACGTGGTAATGACTAGTGTCAGCAAAGAGGACCCACCTTCCCTGACAGATCGAGTCACTATCCAATCTGCTTGGTTAAAACTGACTCATTTCCCTCCCTTCTCCTAGTGAGTGCATACTCATGTACAAAACACATGATCAGCACCTACCTTACAGCCCATGATAAACTCTCACTCAGTGGTCACATTCACCCAATTACCACATTCGTTTCCTGAATGAGTCCATACTTCCCCCCACAATTAATTTATGGTGACGCCCGCTACAACTATCAAGCCATAAGGAATTTTCTTCCATAATTGTGGCACGGGGAAATGAATCATATCACTAAACATCATGTGAAGTGAGGCGTCACATGCCTAGATTTGATGCTAACGTCACATGACAACCCTCCCCATCCAGATGAAAAAAAAATTTCACCCAGAAAATATAAATAAAGGATATTCTACAACAACACAATTGAACACATCTTCACATGAATCAACAAAATTAGTAACCATCGCCCATGATTCCACCAAAATTAAAAATCAACGTAAGAATCAATCACCATGATCCACCTTAAATAGCATATAACAAACTTTCACTCTTACAAAACAAAGAACAGTCCAAAATTTAACACCACAACTCACAAAAAACATTTCACAAAGTTACATGGAAAAACAATTATGGGATATTAACCAATTCAAGCACAAATTGTGATCATACATTAAGATGTGAAGTCACATATTTTCCCTAGATCTTTGTCACAAACAACTATGTTTCAAAACCCTCATGAAAATGAGAATAGTTTCCAAGTGTAAATGTTTCTCACTAGACAAGTAAAACAAAATAAACATAGTACAACATAGTTTTCTTTCCCCCACATGTAGTGTTATAGACCCATACAAAGTCACCTCTATGCATTCCATTGTTGACCAGTGACAAATTAAAAACAATGGTATTAGTCTCATTGCACAATCCAAAACATGTATATATACTATTTCTAAAGGTTTAAATTGCTCATCACACATACATAATATTCATCTTCACAAGCAAATAAGACATAAATAGTAAACTTATTTTTTCCATTGTTTACCAAAGAATCAACTATGTAACACATCAACATCAAGTATTTGTTTGCTTCAAACCTAAGTCACACTTACATAAGCAAAATATCATAAATAGCCACTTGATTTAAATGGGCGTCAGAAGCAATACAATGCACCGTGTCAAAAGTGAACACATACCGTAATCATTAAGAAAGACAAAAAACAGGAATAGTCTACCCAAGAAGACAGTACATTTGTCCAGAATATTCATACACGAGACAATAAATCAGCATGACCTTTTGTGTTCCAGTGCACAGGTTATCAATGTAAACTGGAAATCCTTTAGTCAAGTATAACTTTCACAAAAAATTTCCCTCTGAGAGCTGCAACAGAATTTCTTCAATGTCAGGTAAAGGCTCGGCAACTGAACACAGTTATCTTAATTTACATTCTGTAATCGAAGCAGAACCGCACAGATCCAATCAGTTTGTCACCAATACAACTGGTGAGCAGTACTGATATGTAGAACTTTCTATCACCTATAAATCCAGCATTACATTGAATTCTCTCTCAACCAACTCTTTTTTATGCAAATGGGAGGGGGTCTGGTCCAGGATCGCACTGAAATTTCATTCGTTAACTGAATACTATTGGGTCAATTACCAAGTTATACTGTACCTGGTGGTAATCCGTCCCACATCCTATAAAGTCCTTTCAAAATGTCTTTGAGCAGTTTCTGTTTGACTTAGTAGACAAATCATTCGATAGAAACCACATCCTCTATTATAGTTTTTCACCTTTGATAGAGATCAGATAGGAAGGGTACAACATCATCTGTCATCTGCACTGGAAGATTGATAACAATCCTACATTATGCTGTTTTCATAACCTATGATCTTCCATTACTTAACATTGTTTACAAATTCATCACAGATATGTCATACAGTTTGACAACAGTTTCTGACACAGGAAACATATCAACTCACCCGACCTGGTGATGGCAACAATTGTACGTTCAACAAACTACTTCAACCGAGTTCACCTGAAAAACCTTCTCATTTTTGCCATTTTGATCTACTAATATACTATCAGAAAGTTTTCGACACACCAGAAAAGGCCCTACCACATCACACGAAGCTTGTTAAGTTCATCATTGAGTAGCACAAGGACTTTATTAACCCCTACACAGAGGAACGTGCCTTTGCTTTTCTGTCCCTATGACAAAGACCTAAGTACACATCTGATTTCCCTATCAGGCTAGACTGTTTGACAAGCTCCCATGCATCCATCAAACGATAATGCAGTTCATAACGTATTGAAAACAGTTTTACTGTCAGGTATGTCCGTCTTTCCGACCATTGTGTCATCAATAGAACCAAAGGAGCCCCTTGGTGCGTGTCCCAAAAAGAAGCACAATGATGAGAATCCCATAGTTATCGTCGCCATTCCCAGTATGCAAAAACAAAGCCGGTAACGAAACTCCCATTCCTGGGGCTCTTGCCTTGCAACCATACCAACAAGGTGACTTAAACGTTCCAATGAAACGTTCAACCATGCAAACGTTGGGATGATGGCGGTGGATGAAAAGGAAGAGATTGACAACAGACTGTATATTTCACTCATGAGATCAGAACTGAATTGCGTATCCACAATCCGAGAGTGAATTTCGTCTGGAAGACCCACCTCTGGAAAAAATTAGCAAGTAAGCTACAGCGACAGATACAGTATCAATCTTCTTCAGTGGAAACGCTTCAGGATACCTTGGTTGCTGTAATCCACCAAAAGTCAAGAATAGCGAAATCGAAGAATACCCGAGGTAGTCGGTCCAACAAAACAAATAGCAACCCTCCGAACATGGAACTGAAATGAGAGGCATTATGATTTGTGCAAAGGAGCACATGGTAAGCGACCTTTCTGAGATGTCTTTGCAGATGTCCACATGAGCGTCAGTTATTTCTAACTTCCCATAGTGACACCTGGCCAATAAAAAGAATCAAGAACTCTCTTAATTTTCTTTTTTGAATCCGCAGTGCAACCCAGCGAACAATGCATCATGAAGCCGGTGTGCAGTACTGTTATCTCTAATAGGTATAGAACCCTCAACATGTCTGATTGTCCTGTCCAGGTACACACCAGTAGAGAATGTCCAGAGTCCAGTAAGTCGTTTGGTTTGTTACCGTTGGTACGTCCAGTGCCAGTCTGTTTAGGCAGCATAAAGTAATGGTCGTCAGCGTCTCGTCATTTCCCCAGCCATTCTTTAAAACATTCTGTGGTAATCAGAGTACATCCAGTTTTGAGACATTAAAGGCTCAATGAAGCCTTTCCCTGTCTCTAAATACGTATGATCATATTACTCACCAAGACCAGGACAAACGATCCCCTCCATCACCACCATACTGTACTACACCTGGCAATTGCCCAAGAACAAAACGCAGACCCTGGTAAACAATAACACAGTGCGGTAAGAAAACCGGAGTAGTACGGTGAATCGCCTGAAAATATCGCCAGCGGAAACGTTTCAACATCTTGCCATCCCAACGACCAACACTTATGGACAGTGTTGAGATACTGGACTTGAAGGACGAAAGATATCCGTACACTCAGCATTAGTGCACCCAGTGTCTCTCCGCAAAACCGAAGCCTGCAATCCAATGATGGTCACCATTTTCCAAACACCCAGTCCATCAACCGATTGATCTGGTGCCAACACAAGGCCTTCCTTCACATCAGTGGAGACAAAAGCGGTTTTGAATCATTTGGATTGAAAGTGGCAAATTTTACCCTCAAATGGAACTTGCCATCACAAAATAAATACATCGCTTGTCAGATCGGCAGCCGGACAGATTTAGTGAACTTCCTGTTCTGTCCACGACTCTGGGCCCAAAGGTCTACGTGGTTGTCCGTTGTCCACGACTCGGAACGTTTGCTGAGTGAGTAACGGGTCTATCCGGCGGTAGATGAACTTGTATTGACGAAAGTCACTCGAACCGCGGAAAGAAACCCGTCCGTTCTAGGATAGGTAAAACCTTTGAGGACACACAACAGACCCACGACATCTTTCCTGTAACATCCCTTCCTTATGGGATAGTACAAGACGCATGAGACTCAAAGATGGCAATATCTCCTTTCCTAGCCACGCCCATAACTGGGTGAGCATACAATACTGATCAGGACCTCTGACACATTTCCTTCCTCCACGTTTTCAAATTGCCTTAACTTTAAGGAAAGTGGCCAGATCTTCAGCTCACGCTCAGGAAAAGTAGATTCTCTAAGAAGTAGATCTCGCAGTGAATGACAAGTTTTTGTACGTTTTAAGAAGACAAATCGAACCATCGATCCAAACAAAAGACTCATACGATCAAAAACTAAGGAAACGCATCCCTTTATACCAGGGCGCACAGCACGGAAACTTCGTGAAAACGATCAGTCAGAACATTGAAATTCTTGAGGAGTTCTTCTTTCAACTGATCCCAAGTTAAATTTTTGTTCGCAGCAAGTGAGTGTACATGTGACAAAGCTGCTACCCTTAAACAACGACCAATATACCAATGTCCCACTTTAATATCCTTTTGCCAACCAAAAGACGGTTGCGTGACTTTCAAATCGTAAAAGAAAAACAATCAAAGTCATCCGTATTTTCCTCAAAAGGTTAACTATGAATATATCCCGAAATTAGGTAGAGGCTATGGCTTGCGTAACGCGCGAGCTGTGTGAACTGGTGAGGTTTCACTTGTATCCTTTATTCTTTAATTTCAGATCAGTCCTCTATTTCTAACAGTCTCAACATAAAATGACGTTTCTTCAGCTTCAGTCCAGATTCCCTCTGTAATCAATTTTTCTCAATTTACCGATTCCCATCTGTTAAATCTTTTTTTCTTCACAAATTCAGCTACCCTCTGTAATCCTCCTTTCTTCACTTTCCTAGTATTCCTTTTGAAACATATCTCATTCTAGTTTCCTTTCTTCCACTTTCTATATTCCTTTGTTCTCTTTCTAGTTACCATTGATTTTACTTCTCTAACTCTTACCTGTCTGCCCTATCTATGCAATGTTGCACATAGAAAGTAAGATATTTCCTCCACCAAAACCCAGCGTTCCGCTTGTTTCACATATTTATCAAAATCATCCATAATGAACCGACAGATATAAAACACCAAACAATCTCAATAGTATGAATAAAAATAAGGCGATATATGTATTATAAAATGTTTCAACAAAACCGTAATTATAGTATATACCAATACAGAATTCAATTTCCGGTGTAAACAAAAAAAAAACAAGCTTACATAAACATGGTAGATATGAAATCATAATGTATTTTTCCAAAAAACATTGCAACAGTTTCCAATTAGGAATTTTACAAAACAAAATGAAGTTTAATACAAAACTGTTTTCCTAAAAAAAAAAATAAACACAATAAAGTATTCTGAAATAAAATCCTTTAATATAAAGTTATAGTATCTCAAATTTCTGTTGTCAGCCATTCTTTCTTACTTAATTTCAAACGAATTTACAAAACAAATGTACCGCCTTATACAAAAAATGAAATAATAAATTTACAAAACCAATGGAATCCCAAACAATTAAAAGATGGAAGAAACACAAACTAGCGGAAATCCAACCTAAACGATGAAAATGTTGAAAAGAAAACTAGATTAGTAGCCATTGAGGAGAAGGTTCATAGGTTTTTGAAAAAGGGGTGACAAGGAAATGCAAGATACACAGGACCGGAATAGTGAGCAGAAATACAAGAAAAGCAAAAGAACCCACAGACAGCACCCTAGTTCACTGTCTACCCGTGAAACTGGAGACGGTACAAATAAATCACAGCACAAAATATACACCACACTACAGTAATAATACAAAAAACTAAACAATCAATCAAAATGCACAATCACCACGCCAACCACAAAGAAAATCTCGCACCACACCCATAAAAAAAATTAACAAAAGATAAAAAAGTTTATAATCGCAGGAGCGGTAATCAACTCTCCACCACCACACTTACTAGCGAGGCGGAGGATAAGTTGATCCCACCACTCTGAGGGCCGGGAAAAATCACAAACAGAAACAATAGGAAACGAAAGAAAATAGAGAATTATCATAGGAAAGACAAAAGACTCCCCAACGCCATGACCCCCTGCTAAAAACGCAGGTAAGAGTAAGGGGCAAACAAGTCCTGGGAAAGGTGACACAAAATCTAATCCTCAGGGGCAGGAACAGCGATTCCCACAACGCCCAGCCCCCTTGCTGCCAGATCTAGCAAGAGAATGATTGCGGCTAACGGACCCTGAGGTGGGGAATGGTCAAAAAGAATCCAACCAAAAAAACAAAAAACCCTTAAACGGAGTTGAGCAACCAAAAGAAATGTCAACCACCAACACATAGAAATAGAAAAAAACAACAACAATTGCAAATTATTATACACAATAAATCATTAAAACTTTCTCTAATATTATTTATTCTTTCCCTCAAACCCTAAGAGGCACAAATAGAAATCCTTTATTTTTCTTCCTCAAACCCAATAGGGTACAAATATAAATCTTTTTTTTTAAACCCCAAGGCACAAATAGAAATCATTCTTTTTTTATTATTCCGGATAACAAACGCAGCACTCCAGTGAAATTGAGTCGTGGGTCACCACTAGTCACACTGACACTCTTGCAAACCCGCATTCATGACATCAATTACCCATAAACCACTAACGCAATCTTTCCAATCCACCCAAATGGAGCAACTACCGAATGTTTTTCTTCTCCCCCACCACCTTCAGGGAAAACACTATTACTAATTCACAACAACAACTTTAAACAGAATATTCCACAGTATCCTCACCGCACTGAGCGACAAATACAATCCGCACACATGTATCTCACCTCACACCTAGAGACAAATCAATCTTCACACAAGTAACACTCTATAACACGGAGAGAAAAAATAGTCCATCCACACTTAGGTATCTCTCTTTACACCATGAGAGATTAACAATAAACTATTTCCGCTTCTATAAAGCTAATCCAACACATACCTTATCCCAAAATTCCTGACCAGGAGATACATAACTCCCGTATCACTGAGGACCAACCTGCCTCAAGTAAAAAGCATTCGCCGCTTTCACAAAAACCCCTGTCTCCTCTCTCTTGAGACAATATACTGCCCCCCTCGACTCTCCCGTCCTGGAGATACGAGGTCTCGACTTCACAATCCCGCGACGTTCTTCTGTCTCTTGCGAAATGACGAGCATCACTCCTCTCCTGGAGTAGGAAGCTGTGCTGGGGCTGAACAACCGGTGAGGATCCCCACACCATGGCCATCTTCCAAACCACCTCAGGGGTGAAAGGTGAAGGGTGAATGGCGAAGGTGTAAAAGGTTGAAGGGTGTAATTGGCTGAAACACGAAATAAGGTACTAGTAAGTAACCCTGCCTTCTCAATCAACATAAATGAATTCTTTCTCTCATCATTAAGTTTTCCCCCTGTACTTTTCCCCAACTATCTATCGCTCACCTGGTAATGACTGGTCAGCAAAGAGGCCACCGTCCTGACAGGTTCGAGACTCCAAGGCCAACTGCTGGTTAAAACTAGACATCTTTCCCCCTTCTTCCTAGTTAGTGCATACTCAGTGTTCAAAACGACCTGACCAGCACCTTACCATACCAGCCCTGTTAAATAACTCTCACTCAGTGGTCACTTTCACCCAATGACCACATATCGTTTCCTGAATGAGTCATTACTCACAATTATTTTGGACGCCCGCTACACTAGTCAAGCCATATGAATATTCTTCTTATTGGTGGCACGGGAAATTGATTCAAATCACGAACTTCATGTGAAGAGCGTCACATGCCTTGAAGTGAGGCACGTCCACATGAACAGATTTCCACCCCCCAAATGTTCAAAGATACAGAGGACATAATAACAGGCCTCAAAGAGTCACCACCCCCAAAGATATGATACAAGAGGACATAATATCTGGCCTTCAAAAGTCAACCCCAAAGTTAATGATCAAAAGACTTAACATCTTGCCTCGATTATTTGTGGGGGGGGTGATGGTGGTGTTTTTATTTTTTTTTTTTTTTTTTTTTTTTTTTGTTATTTTTTTTTAATATAAAGTCACCCCAAAGTCAATGAAACAGAACTTTAAGCTCAGGCAGTAAAGTCACCCCAAAGTCAATGAAACAACGCATTTAATATCAGTCATTAAAGTCACCCCAAAGTCAATGAAACAGGCGTTTATTGACATCCGGCATTACAGTCACCCCAAAGTTCATAATACAGAGGTTTAATATCATGCCTTAAAAACACCACCAAGCAACGATACTACGATTTAATGTTTTGGCATAAGTTGATCATTCCGATACGTTCACATTTAGCCCATGATGAAAGGAGTGAAAGAAACTTCCAGGACAGCAGACAACATAAGTACCTTTTCAGAAGAAGCTCCACTCAGACAAGTGTTTCACCCTGAACTCCTTGCCCTCTGAGAAGGCCGGGGCCGCACCACCATTAACCCTCTGAAAAGAACAGGCCGCACCCATTTGCCCTCTGAGAAAGACAGGCCGCACAAACCATTGCCTCTGAAAGGCCGGGTGCCGCACCCATTGCCCTCAGATAAGACGGGCCGCACCCCATTGCCCACAGATAAGGCGGACCGCACCCATTGCCCTCTGAGTGAAGGACCGGGCCGCACACCAATTGCCCTCAGAAGAAGGACGGGCGCACCCATTGCCCAACTGAGAAGGCCGAGCCGCAGCCCCATTGCCCACTGAGAAGGCCGGGCCGCACCCATTGCCCTCTGAGAACGACGGGCCGCACCCATTGCCCTCTGAGAAGGCGGGCCGCACCCATTGCCCTCTGAGAAGGACGGGCCGCACCCATTGCCCTCTGAGAAGGCCGGGCCGCACCCATATGCCCTCTGAGAAGGCCGGGCCGCACCCATTGCCCTCTGAGAAGGCCGGGCCGCACCCATTGCCCTCTGAGAAGGCCGGGCCGCACCCATTGCCCTCTGAGAATGCTGGGCCGCACCCATTCCCCTCTGAGAAGGCCGGGCCGCACCCATTGCCCTCTGAGAAGGCCGGGCCGCACCCATTGCCCTCTGAGAATGCTGGGCCGCACCCATTCCCCTCTGAGAAGGCCGGGCCGCACCCTTGCCCTCTGAGAAGGCCGGACCGCACCCATTGCCCTTGAGAAGGACGGGCCGCACCCATTGCCCTCTGAGAACGACGGGCCGCACCCATTGCCCTCTGAAAAGGCCGGGCAGCACCCATTGCCCTCTGAGGAGGCTGAACCGCACCCATTGCCCTCTGAGAAGGACGGGCCGCACCCATTGCCCTCTGAGAAGGACGGGCCGCACCCATTGCCCTCTGAGAAGGCTGGACCGCACCCATTGCCCTCTGAGAAGGACGGCCGCACCCATTGCCCTCTGAGAAGGCTGGACCGCACCCATTGCCCTCTGAGAAGGCCGGGCCGCACCCATTGTCCTCTGAGAAGGCCGGGGCCGCACCCATTGCCCTCTGAGAAGGCTGGACCGCACCCATTGCCCTCTGAGAAGGACGGGCCGCACCATTGCCTCTGAGAAGGCCGGGCCGCACCCATTGCCCTCTGAGAAGGCTGGACCGCACCCATTGCCTCTGAGAAGGCCGGCCGCACCCATTGCCCTCTGAGAATGCTGGGCCGCATCCATTGCCCTCTGAGAAGGCCGGGACGCACCATTACCCTGAGAAGGCTGGACCGCACCCATTGCCCTCAGAGAAGGACGGGCCACACCCATTGCCCTCTGAGAAGGCCGGGCCGCACCCATTGCCCTCTGAGAAGGCCGGGCCGCACCCATTGCCCTCTGAGAAGGACGGGCCGCACCCATTGCCCTTTGAGAAGGACGGGCCGCACCCATTGCCCTCTGAGAAGGCCGGGCCGCACCCATTGCCCTCTGAGAAGGACGGGCCGCACCCATTGCCCTCTGAGAAGGCTGGACCGCACCCATTGCCCTCTGAGAAGGACGGGCCGCACCCATTGCCTCTGAGAAGGACAGGCCGCACCCATTGCCCTCTGAGAAGGCTGGACCGCACCCATTGCCCTCTGAGAAGGCCGGGCCGCACCCATTGCCCTCTGAGAAGGATGGCCGCACCCAGGTCATGACACCACCCAGTATTCCCTTCTGCTGTCAGATGAATTGTTGACGCCGCCGGGATTCGAACCTCCACCTCTTGGATAGCTGGGCGTCTGAGGGCGTTGCCTTGTGACTGACGTCTTACCCACACCGTCATTCGACACCTGTTCTTAGTGGGAAATTTGAGCTTTACGAAATTCACTTTTGTTCCTCCTCGACCAGATCCAGCTAGAATACTTTTAATCTGCCTCTGCCCTCGCTTTCTGGTTCTGGTCTTCTTCCCTAAAAACCGAGAACTGTTTCAGGAGATTGGCAGTCTTCAGAACTGTTTCAGGAGATAGGCAGTCTTCATGAGGACAAACCGAGGGAAACTGCTGACCTCTTGGCTCCACCCTCCATGGCAAGGAGACTAGCATTTCCTTCCGTCTTGCAGACGTAAGCTTCCTCCATTCTGCTTCTATCTGGCACAGTGAATTCAATCAGGATCATTTGCCTTGACGAACCTGGGCGTACACTACACCTGATCTCATGCACCTCTTCCTGATGATCTCTCTGGATGATCTTTTCTGTGCTCAAGGTCTGCAGTGCACTCCCAGTCATCCGCTCCATGCAATAAACCCTCTCCCCCATACTCTAGATATAACAGCTGTTCCGGATCATGAGTTCTGGCCTCCTGGCCTGTAGAACGTCATTGTTGCGGCTTCTGGACGTGTAGCGAATCCACTGGCAGCGCTAAAGCTTATACAACTCCGTAAACACTTGGTCGTGTCTTCCCGTGCAGCGGCCCTGGGCTAGCGTGGCTTTGCGCGACCTCAGCACGTGTTCCACTGTCTGTCTGCCACGACACAGCGGGCACGAAGGGTCGTCTGATCTCCCCCATGTCACCAGGTTTGAAATAGAGGGCAGGGGGTCATACACAGATCGGAGGATGAAGCTGATTCTCAGCGGAGCCACACGCCATAAATAGGAAGATCATCTATCGACGGGAAATAAGCCCCAACGAATAATTCATAAAGCTTCTTTCCGTCAATAAATTACCTTCTCTTGGGGGCTAAATGTGAATGTAGTTTTCCGTCCTCCTCACCCCCACTCCCTTTTTCAACACCCCCCCCCCCCATCCTCCCTCCCCCATCTCTTCCTCCCCTCCGCTCGCTTCCCGTTCGTCATTTTTTCTTCCCTTCCCCATTCGATTGGCTGAGAACGATGTTACCGAGCTTTGGACAGAATTCGTTATTAAGACTTCCCCTTTCTCTTCACCGCTCGATCTGCCGAGAACAATATTACCAAAGTTTGAACTGAAGTCGTAATTAAGACGTTTGATTCTCATGATTTAAAAACAGCATTTTCGCCTTTCTCTCCCCACTCGATCTGCAGAGAACGACTTCACCAAAGTTTGGACAGAATTCTTTATTTAGATTTCTTTTAATCATTATTCTCGTGATTTGAAAACAGCACGCGGCCAGACTTCTGAGGATGACCATCCTTTGATCTTTGATTGAGGTTTAAAGAGTCATAGTCAAGTGGAATGGGAAAGGACGGAGACGATTGTGGAGTGGGGCGGGGGGGGGAGGAGGGAGGGGAAGGGGGTCCGCTGGACATGGGATCCGTTAATTCCTA
The DNA here is from genome assembly GCA_018398815.1 of Conus ventricosus. Taxonomy (NCBI): domain Eukaryota; kingdom Metazoa; phylum Mollusca; class Gastropoda; order Neogastropoda; family Conidae; genus Conus; species Conus ventricosus. Next base: position 81,313,551 of record CM031614.1, read on the forward strand.
ATCATCACACTATCAATTCCACACCTGAAATTATTATAGAATTTGGAAGAAAAACAAACAAAACAAGAGTAACCCCCTCCTCCCATCCCGCCCCTCTACCTCACCCCCCCCCCCCCCCCCTCCTCCAGGTCGTACATTCCACACACTCACTGGCGTCCTAATACGAGTTCTCTCCGACGTGTTTTTTCTTTCTTTCCCTCAATGACCAAAACGAATTTAATGAGAACAAAAGGCACATAAACGTTCTACAAACACCAAAATAAACCACTCCAGTAGGAATACTCCTTTCCGCCATTTATCAAGAGCTTGTTGGGCCGCAGAAAATGATGAGAACATGACATCATAACGCGCGCGCGCGCACACACACACACACACACACACACACACACACCACACACACACACACACACACAACAAGTTTACATTTCAATAAACCAGTTTTACACACACACACACACACACACACACACACACACACACACACACACACACACCGAGTTTACATTTCAATAGACCAGTTGTGGTGTGTTAACAGAAGGAAGCTCTTGTAATGAACAGGTTACAACACAGAATCTTTCCGTCCCCTAAAGTTCTAAACTCGACACGACGAAGACAAAAGGTAGGAGGGTTCTTCTTCTTTCTTTTAGTGTCCACAATCATCATGTTGATTATTCTGACGCTTTTGTGTGTATGACCATTTTTTATCCCGCCATTAAGGCAGCCATGCTCCAACTTCGGGGAAGGTGCATGCTATGTGTAACGTGTCATCCATACCAACTGCCAAACTGGCCTTCTCTTCCGAAAGTTGGTGATGGGATTTTACGTGTGTGCAAGATGTTGTGCGTGCGTTCATACACGGACCTCGGTTTATAGTCTCATTCGAAGGACTATGTGGGGAATGGAGTCGGAACCAATGTTAACTCCGATAAAAATCCCCCTGTACCGAAACGGCCCGATGGAGATGCGAACCCGCAACCGCAAGATTACGAGTGGGATGCTCTACCAACTGAGCTATTCCGGCCCCCAACAAGCAAAGGGTTAGTGGTTAGGAGGGATTTAATACGGGTGTACAAACAATGAATGGGATGGATGATTTATTAGTTGAAATATATTTTTTTTCTTTCGATAAGTTAGTATAACAAGGAATTCAGAAGGTAAAATTTTGGTTAAACAAAGAAATACTAACAAAAGAGCGTTCTGTTTTTTTTCAACAGAGCTGTAAAATTGTGGAATGCAATTCCTTTTGAAATTAAGTTTACTAACAGTATTAACAAGATAACTAAAAAAATTCCTGGACAATGACTCTGAATTCAAAATTTTATTTCAGGAAATCGAATTGGTGGGGGGTGGGTCTGCTGCGCATGCGCGAGTAGAAGGTGTTTCGGCGATTGACTCCGATTTTTTTGGTGACATTTTATTAGTTTTTAGCTCGTATAAATCCTAAAGTTGTAGGCAGAAAGGAGCAACTATCATATTTGTTTATGAATTCATGGGTTGGGCTTTAGTTTTCATTGGTTAGTGTAGTTGATGAGGTTTTCTGTGTGCATATCTTGTGCTTCCACTGAGCTTCGTTACAAGGAGTAGAAAACGCAACTTCCGTTTGTTCTCTTTTAAATTCTCAATTCTGCTGCTTCTGACTTTCGTATTGTTACACAAGGCACTTGTCATCGAAGCCATTAGAACCGAATTGACGTAAACTTGAACTCAATCAGCTTCCACAAGAAGAAAATCGTGCGTACATGTGGGACAACTTTCGCTTTGTTCGTCGAAGCAACAGGCCTTCTCAATCGTAGGTGCACCGCCCGCTCCACTTATCGTCAGAGACTGGTGCTGCTCTACCTTGCATTTGTCCTCCTTAGTAACTCTTATACCCAGAACCGAACCTGGTCCCAGGAATTGTCAAAAACAACAACATTGTCCAGCAACCTTCCCCTGACAGAGGAAACGATCCTGCCCCATGTGGCACTTGCAATATTGATGTCTTGCAGGGTGAGAAATGAAAGCCTGTGACACATGTGATAAATGGTTTCATGCCAGATGCCAATATATTACTTCTTTGGTAGTTAAACAGCTGTCTGATCCTGACCTAAACCTACCTTGGACTTGTTCCACATGCTCTAAAAAACTCAACCAGCCCAAACCAGCAACACAGTCAACAGCCCTCGGCTCGCTCTGATGACTCTAGGTGCCCTTGTGGCGACTGCAGCATTAGCATGAAATGGGACAGAAAGGCGTAGCTTGTGAAACATGTGGACAGTGGTACCACGCCAACTGTCAGAGCATCTACACCCAAACCTATGATAATATTAAACGATAGCCAGCTAGATGTGCCCTGGTCTGTACTTTGTGTGGCAACCCTAACAGCCGTACTATGTATTGGCCTCTACAAGTTGATCACGCCACAGATGGTGGACCAGTTTTCACATTCTCGGACGGCTGGCTCCACGACTCGTGTCCCAATCCAACAGAGAGAGAATGGCAACCCAACACACATCCACCCCACAAGAGCTAGTCAGCAAAATAAATGGTAACATAGACCGCTCAGAATTTTAAACATGAATATAAGATCTAAGTTGAGTTAGAGGATGTCATCCAGCGCTTGAAACCAGATATTATCAACATGACAGAAACTATATGCTTGAGAAGGGTATCAAGAGTGCGGAGTTTCCAGACGAGAGACTACACAAAGCTTACAGAAAGGACCGTGACAGGTCGGGGAGGGGGGGGGGGGGGGTTACTAGTAGCTGCCCGAACCGAACAAACTCAAACCACGAAGAAGTGCCAGAGCTATCCACGGATTGTGAAATCATCTGGGTCAAGGTCAAAGTGAGTGTCGTCGTTCACTTTATGGGTGCGGCCATTACAGACCAGATGACGGGGATAACGTCAGCCAAGAAAGTTGAAGTTTCCATCAACAGAGCCACAGGGCTCCGAAATGCCTGCCTCCTCATCGGCGGCGACTTTAAACTTTCCCAGCTGGGACTGGCCCACCAGAACACTGAAACCCAAACCACAGTACCCTACCCTTCACAGAAACTGCATGGAGACGCTCTATGACAACGCCTTGAACAAGTGGTCATGGAACCTACTGGGGAAACAAACACATTAGACCTAACTATGACGAACCATCCACAATTAATTCCAAGGGTCGAGGTATTGCAGGGGCTTCAGACCATGATATGGTTTACTGTGAGTTCAACATCCAGGCGCAGAAGTTAAAGAGTCAACAACAACGTGAAATTCCTCTACATGCGAAAGCAGACTGGAAAGCATCAAACGCACAATGCAAGACCTCCATGAAGTTCGAGAGAAAGAAAAACTCGGCCTCAACAGAGGAGCTTTGGAACCTCTTTAAGGACACCCTGCAAAATGCCATCAAGACGTTTATCCCCAGAAGACTATCGTTCTAAGCTCCATCAGCTGTGGATTACTCCAGAGTTGCGTAAACTCATGAACAGACCTGACAGGGCTTACAAAGAAGAAAAAGTCTGGTAGGCAAGCAGACAAAGGAAAAGCAAGGAATCTCACGAATCGCTCAACAACAATTGCGACGGAACTACTGGAGCTACCTCAACGATACTTTTGAAGAGGAGGAGCAACGGCCACAAGCGACTAAGAACAAAAAGTTCTGGAGCTCATAAAGCACCAAAGAAATCCAACACTGGTGTTGCACGCCTCAAGCAAGATGGACGGCTCTTCCCAGACCGAAAACCAAGCTGAAATCCTGAATCAACAGTTTCAGTCTGTGTTCAGCGGGGGCAAGGAGTATTCGTCTGAGGAGTTCAAGCAGAAAACCGGAATGAACGGCGCCAATTGGACGACATTGTCATTACTTCTGATGGAGTCCTCAAGGTGTTGAGAGACTAGACCCGAATAAGGCCAGTGGACCTGACGGAATCGGACCCAGAGTCCTCCGCGAGATTGCAGAAGAGGTGGCCTCATCACTTACCATACTGTTCCAGTCCTCCATGTCCAGCGGAGTTGTTCCAGCAGACTGGAGAGATGCATACGTCACGCCCATCTTCAAAAAAGGGAGAACAGTACAATCCTGCTAACTACAGGCCAGTCTCCCTTACATGTGTCGTATGCAAAGTCATGGAGCATGTGGTATCAAGTGCCATGATGGAACACCTGGATTCCGGAGGATCCTCACCCACCGCCAGCATGGCTTCAGAAAGGGTCGCTCATGCGAAACACACGCTCCTAGAATTTGTTGACATTGTTGGACACATGGAGGGAGGAGGGACAAGTTGATGTCCTTATTATGGACTTTGCTAAGGCATTCGACAAAATCAACCACAGTCTTCTCCATAAGCTCCATACATACGGTGTCCAAGGTCATAACAACAGGTGGATAGCGAGCTTCCTGCAGAACAGACGACAGGCAGTGGTTGTGAATGGGTCGTGCTCGTCGCTTGTACCAGTCAGATCCGGTGTGCCACAGGGGTCAGTGCTGGGACCATTCTTATTTTTGGCCTACATCAACGACCTGCCCGACAATCTGACTACAAACAGCAGACTCGTTGCAGACGACACTGCGGTATACAACAGGGTCAGATCTGCCCAGGACCAAGCCCAACTACAGCACGACCTCCAACAGCTTGCTGTTTGGGAGAAGAGTTGGAACATGCAGTTTCACCCTGCAAAGTGCAACACCCTCCCTGTCACACGAAAACGACGGCCATTACAGTGTGAATACCATCTCCACGGCCACACCCTGGATGTTGTAGACTCTGCGAAATATCTTGGAGTCATTCTGCAGAACAAGATGGATTGGGACAATCATATCAACTCCATCTGGACCAAGGCCAACCAGGCCCTGGGGTTTCTCAGACGTAATTTGAAAATCAGCTCCCTTAGCATAAAGGCTAAAGCCTATAAAACGTTTGTTAGACCTCTGCTGGAATATTCGGCATCCGTCTGGGACCCCTATGAGAAACAGCACAAGGTGAAGTTAGAAAAAATCCAGAGTAGGGCAGCCCGCTTTGTGCTTAACCGCTACCAACGTACTGCCAGCTTACCAACATGCTGCAGACTCTGGGTTGGATGTCCCTTGAGAACAGAAGGAAGAAAGCAAGGCTCTCCATGTTCTATAAAATCAGAACAACCTAGTCAGCTGCCCCAGGTTGAAACAGCAGCTCCAACCACCCAAGAAGAGAGAGAGACGAAGTCATGACCAGCAGTTTAAACAATTAGCTGCAGACACCGACTACGGCTGATGTCCTTCCTCCCAAGAACAATTGTGGACTGGAACTCCCCCCCAGGATACTGTTGATGCCCAAACCCCTGACACATTTGTGTCACTGGTCAGTAGGCACCTTCAGTAGATTTCTACATAAAGTTGTCTTGTTGTGTGAATGGATGAGTGGAAGGAAGTTGCGGGCCTGAGCTGCCTACTGCAGACTGGGGCCAGCTAGTCCATAGTAATGGATGAAAAGCGACTGTGGTAGCCTACTGGCAGCTCCGCATTTAGCTTTTATCTTTTTGTTTTGTTTTGCTTTTTTGTGTAGGTTAATGAGTAGGC
>CM031614.1:81327776-81338250 GCA_018398815.1 Conus ventricosus
CACCGCCACACACACACACACACGCATGCCACGCAGCATGCACACACGCACGCATGCACACGCACGCATGCACCACGCACGCACACACGCACGCACGTCGTTGTGATAGTGTTTTTCTGTCTTGCCCACTCAGCACGTGATACTCGTGTTCGAGACGACACACAGACAGACAGACACACACACACACACACACACACACACACACACACAACACACACACACACACACACACATACACACACACACACACACGCACGCGCGCGCGCACGCGCGCACGCACGCGCGCACGCACGCCGTTTTGATAGTGGTTTTCTGTTTTGCCCACTCAGCACGTGACACTCGTGTTCGAGACGCCGTTGTGTGGCAGCTGTGCAGTGGAAACAAGCGAACGTCGGTATTGTTTGACGTTAGTGCGGCGACAGTGACCGGCGCAGCCCACTAACCTACAATGCACAAACTCATGCATGCCAATGCACTTTTGGTGGGACAGACTTTTCCTTTGTGGTGACACGAAATGTTTGTGTGTCTGCTTCTTCTTTGAAAACGAACAGCCATCTCTTCCTGTGATAAAAACAACACACCTGAAAACGAACAGCCATCTCTACCTGTGATAAAACAACACACCTGAAAAGGAACAGCCATCTCTACCTGTGATAAAACAACACACCTGAAAACGAACAGCCATCTCTACCTGTGATAAAACAACACACTGCTGATCAGAAGGCTGTGACGTTTGAAAGAAGCTTCAATTCAAGGTGAGTGGGATTGTTGGCTGTTCCTTTTGCAAGTAGTAAACATGGCCGCTTTTTAGTAGTAGTAGTAGTAGTAGTTGTTGTTGTTGTTGTTGTTGGCTGGCTCGAAGCCGAGGCCTTTTAACGCCCCATCCTTCATATGTTTATTTTTTTTGTTTGTTTGTTGGGGGGGGGAAGGCAGGGTCTGAAAAGCACGCCTTATTATTTATACTACAAACAAGCAGAAGAGCACACAAAACAAAGTGTGAAGTAACGCAGTTTTAATGCACGACACAAAACAGGACAAGAAATTTTCGGCAATATGCCTTCCTCAGCGACAAAAAAATATAAACAGTAAAGATATAAACACGCACAATACTCCCTTGTGAAGCCAAAGTGGTGAATTAAGTAGAAAGAGGGACAGTGGAAGAGAGGATGAGTAGAGTTCGAGGAATTATTTATATAATTATATATATAATTATATTTATATAATTTATATAATTATTTATATTATTTATACTTTGAGCAAGTATGCTTCAGTCGATCTTCTTCTTCTTCCGTGAGTCTCCACAATCAACAGGCTGATTATTTTGAGACTGTGAAACGGGGGATCTGCGGTTAAAAACAAAAAAAAAAACCAACCCCTATTCTGATTCCTATTTCAGTAACATGAAATTACTCACATTCATACCACAAAGTGACGCCCACACCCTTATCTTGCCTACTCATTAACCTACACAAAAAAGCAAAACAAAACAAAAAGATAAAGCTAAATGCGGAGCTGCCAGTAGGCTACCACAGTCGCTTTTCATCCATTACTATGGACTAGCGGGCCCCAGTCTGCAGTAGGCAGCTCAGGCCCGCAACTTCCTTCCATCATCCATTCACACAACAAGACAACTTTATGTAGAAATCTACTGAAGGTGCCTACTGACCAGTGACACAAATGTGTCAGGGGTTTGGGCATCAACAGTATCCTGGGGGAGGGAGTTCCAGTCCACATTGTTCTTGGGAGGAAGGACATCAGCCGGTAGTCGGTGTCTGCAGCTAATTGTTTTAACTGCTGGTCATGACTTCGTCTCTCTCTCTTCTTGGGTGGTTGGAGCTGCTGTTTCAACTGGGGCAGCTGACTAGGTTGTTCTTGATTTTATAGAACATGGAGAGCCTTGCTTTCTTCCTTCTGTTCTCAAGGGACATCCAACCCAGAGTCTGCAGCATGTTGGTAAGCTGGCGTACGTTGGTAGCGGTTAAGCACAAAGCGGGCTGCCCTACTCTGGATTTTTTCTAACTTCACTTGTGCTGTTTCTCATAGGGGTCCCAGACGGATGCCGAATATTCCAGCAGAGGTCTAACAAACGTTTTATAGGCTTTAGCCTTTATGCTAAGGGAGCTGATTTTCAAATTACGTCTGAGAAACCCCAGGGCCTGGTTGGCCTTGGTCCAGATGGAGTTGATATGATTGTCCCAATCCATCTTGTTCTGCAGAATGACTCCAAGATATTTCGCAGAGTCTACAACATCCAGGGTGTGGCCGTGGAGATGGTATTCACACTGTAATGGCCGTCGTTTTCGTGTGACAGGGAGGGTGTTGCACTTTGCAGGGTGAAACTGCATGTTCCAACTCTTCTCCCAAACAGCAAGCTGTTGGAGGTCGTGCTGTAGTTGGGCTTGGTCTGGGCAGATCTGACCCTGTTGTATACCGCAGTGTCGTCTGCAACGAGTCTGCTGTTTGTAGTCAGATTGTCGGGCAGGTCGTTGATGTAGGCCAAAAATAAGAATGGTCCCAGCACTGACCCCTGTGGCACACCCGGATCTGACTGGTACAAGCGACGAGCACGACCCATTCACAACCACTGCCTGTCGTCTGTTCTGCAGGAAGCTCGCTATCCACCTGTTGTTATGACCTTGGACACCGTATGTATGGAGCTTATGGAGAAGACTGTGGTTGATTTTGTCGAATGCCTTAGCAAAGTCCATAATAAGGACATCAACTTGTCCTCCCTCCCTCATGTGTCCAACAATGTCAACAAATTCTAGGAGCTGTGTTTCGCATGAGCGACCCTTTCTGAAGCCATGCTGGCGGTGGGTGAGGATCCTCCGGGAATCCAGGTGTTCCATCATGGCACTTGATACCACATGCTCCATGACTTTGCATACGACACATGTAAGGGAGACTGGCCTGTAGTTAGCAGGATTGTACTGTTCTCCCTTTTTGAAGATGGGCGTGACGTATGCATCTCTCCAGTCTGCTGGAACAACTCCGCTGGACATGGAGGACTGGAACAGTATGGTAAGTGATGAGGCCACCTCTTCTGCAATCTCGCGGAGGACTCTGGGTCCGATTCCGTCAGGTCCACTGGCCTTATTCGGGTCTAGTCTTCTCAACACCTTGAGGACTCCATCAGAAGTAATGACAATGTCGTCCAATTGGCGCCGTTCATTCCGGTTTTCTGCTTGAACTCCTCAGACGAATACTCCTTGCCCCGCTGAACACAGACTGAAACTGTTGATTCAGGATTTCAGCTTGGGTTTTCGGGTCTGGGAAGAGCCGTCCATCTTGCTTGAGGCGTGCAACACCAGTGTTGGATGTTCTTTGGTGCTTTATGAAGCTCCAGAACTTTTTGTTCTTAGTCGCTTGTGGCCGTTGCTCCTCCTCTTCAAAAGTATCGTTGAGGTAGCTCCAGTAGTTCCGTCGCAATTGTTGTTGAGCGATTCGTGAGATTCCTTGCTTTTCCTTTGTCTGCTTGCCTACCAGACTTTTTCTTCTTTGTAAGCCCTGTCAGGTCTGTTCATGAGTTTACGCAACTCTGGAGTAATCCACAGCTGATGGAGCTTGAACGAAGTCTTCTGGGGGATAAACGTCTTGATGGCATTTTGCAGGGTGTCCTTAAAGAGGTTCCAAAGCTCCTCTGTTGAGGCCGAGTTTTCTTTCTCTCGAACTTCATGGAGGTCTTGCATTGTGCGTTTGATGCTTTCCCAGTCTGCTTTCGCATGTAGAGGAATTTCACGTTGTTGTTGATCTTTAACTTCTGCGCCTGGATGTTGAACTCACAGTAAACCATATCATGGTCTGAGAGCCCCTGCAATACCTCGACCCTTGGAATAATTGTGGATGGTTCGTCATAGTTAGGTTTAATGTGTTTGTTCCCCCAGTAGGTTCCATGACCACTTGTTCAAGGCCGTTGTCATAGAGCGTCTCCATGCAGTTTCTGTGAAGGGTAGGGTACTGTGGTTTGGGTTTCAGTGTTCTGGTGGGCCAGTCCAGCTGGGAAAGTTTAAAGTCGCCGCCGATGAGGAGGCAGGCATTTCGGAGCCCTGTGGCTCTGTTGATGGAAACTTCAAACTTTTCTTGGCTGACGTTATCCCGTCATCTGGTCTGTAATGGCCGCACCCATAAAGTGAACGACGACCACTCACTTTGACCTTGACCCAGATGATTTCACAATCCGTGGATAGCTCTGGCACTTCTTCGTGGTTGAGGTTTGTTCGGTTCGGGCAGCTACTAGTAACCCCCCCCCCCCCCCCCCGACCTGTCACGGTCCTTTCTGTAAGCTTTGTGTAGTCTCTCGTCTGGAAACTCCGCACTCTTGATACCTTCTCAAGCATATAGTTTCTGTCATGTTGATAATATCTGGTTTCAAGCGCTGGATGACATCCTCTAACTCAACTTAGATCTTATATTCATGTTTAAAATTCTGAGCGGTCTATGTTACCATTTATTTTGCTGACTAGCTCTTGTGGGGGTGGATGTGTGTTGGGGTTGCCATTCTCTCTCTGTTGGATTGGGACACGAGTCGTGGAGCCAGCCGTCCGAGAATGTGAAAACTGGTCCACCATCTGTGGCGTGATCACCTTGTAGAGGCCAATACATAGTACGGCTGTTAGGGTTGCCACCAAAGTACAGACCAGGGCACATCTAGCTGGCTATCGTTTATATATCATAGGTTTGGGTGTAGATCTCTGACGTTGGCGTGGTACCACTGTCCACATGTTTCACAAGCTACGCCTTTCTGTCCCCATTTATGCTAATGCTGCAGTCGCACAAGGGCACCTAGAGTCTCAGAGCGAGCGAGGGCTGTTGACTGTGTTGTGGTTTGGGCTGGTTGGTTTTTAGAGCATGTGGAACAAGCCCAAGGTAGGTTTAGGTCAGGATCAGACAGCTGTTTTTTACTCCAAAGAAGAAATATATTGGCATCTGGCATGAAACCATTTATCACATGTGTCACAGGCTATTCATTTCTCACCCTGCAAGACATCAATATTGCAATTTGCCACATGGGGAGGATCTTTTTCCTCTGTCAGGGGAAGGTTGTGGACAATGTTGTTGTTTTGACAATTCCTGGGACCAGGGTTCGGTTCTGGGGTATAAGGTTACTAAGGAGGAACAAATGCAAGGTAGAGCAGCACCAGTCTCTGACGATAAGTGGCGGGCGGTGCACTACGATTGAGAAGGCCTGTTGCTTCGCGAACAAAGCGAAAGTTGCCCCAAAATGTACGCACGATTTTTTCTTGTGGAAGCTGATTGAGTTCAAGTTTACGTCAATTTCGGTCTAATGGCTTCGATGATAAGTGCCTTGTGTAACAATACGAAAGTCAGAAGCAGCAGATTGGAATTTAAAGAGAACAAACGGAAGTTGCGTTTTCTACTTCTTGTAACGAAGTCAGTGGGAAGCACAAGATATGCACACAGAAAACCTCATCAACTACACTAACCAATGGGAAAAAATAAAGCCCAACCCCTGGGAAATTTATAAACAAATATGATAGTTGCTCTTTTGCCCACAACTTTAGGTTTTATACGAGCTAAAAAAAATAATAAAATGTCACCAAAAAATCGGAGTCAATCGCCGAAAACACCTTCTACTCGCGCATGCGCAAACAGACCCACCCCCACCAATTCGATTTCCTGAAATAAAAATTTTTAATTCAGGTCATTTTCCCGGGAAATTTTTTTAGTTATCTTGTTAATACTGTTAGTTAAACTTTAATTTCAAAAGGAATTGCATTCCACAATTTTACAGCTCTGTTGAAAAAAACAGAACGCTTTTTGTTAGTATTTTCTTTGTTTAACCAAAATTTTACCTTCTGAATTCCCGTTATACTAACTTATCGAAAGAAAAAAAATATATTTCAAATAATAAATCATCCTCCCATTTATTGTTTGTAAAACCGTATTAAAATCCCTCCTAACCCATAACCCCTTTTCTTGTTGGGGGCCGGAATAGCTCAGTTGGTTTGAGCATCCCACTCGTAATCTTGCGGTTGCGGGTTCGCATCTCCATCGGGCCGTTTCGGTACGGGGGATTTTTATCGGAGTTAAATTTTGGGTTTCCGACTCCATTCCCCACATAGTCCTTCGAATGGACTATATAACCGAGGTTCGTGTTTGAACGCACGCACAACATCTTGCACACACGTAAAATCCCATCACCAAACTTTCGGAAAAAGAAAGGCCAGTTTGGCAGTTGGTATGGATGACACGTTACAAAATAGCATGCACCTTCCCGAAGTTGGAGCATGGCTGCCTTAATGGCGGGATAAAAAAATGGTCATACACAAAAAAGCGTAAAAAAATAATCAACATGTGATTGTGGACACAAAAAGAAAGAAGAAGAACCCCCCTTTACTTTTGTCTTCGTGTGTCGGTTTAGAACTTTAGGGGACGGAAAGATTCTGTGTTGTAACCCGTTCATTACAAGAGCTTCCTTCTGTTAACACACCACAATGGTCTATTGAAATGTAAACTCGGTGTGTGTGTGTGTGGGGTTGTGTGTGTGTGTGTGGTGTGTGTGTGTGTGTAAAACTGGTTTATTGAAATGTAAACTTGTTGTGTGTGTGTGTGTGTGTGTGTGTGTGTGTGTGTGTGTGTGTGTGTGTGTGGTGCGCGCGCGCGCGTTATGATGTCATGTTCTCATCATTTTCTGCGGCCCAACAAGCTCTTGATAAATGGCGGAAAGGAGTATTCCTACTGGAGTGGTTTATTTTGGTGTTTGTAGAACGTTTATGTGCCTTTTGTTCTCATTAAATTCGTTTTGGTCATTGAGGGAAAAAAAAGAAAAAACACGTCGGAGAGAACTCGTATTAGGACGCCAGTGAGTGTGGGAATGTACGACCTGGGAGGGAGGGGGGGGGGGGGGGGTGAGGTAGAGGGGCGGGATGGGAGGAGGGGGTTACTCTTGTTTTGTTTGTTTTTCTTCCAAATTCTATAATAATTTCAGGTGTGGAATTGATAGTGTGATGATTAGGAATTAACGGATCCCATGTCCAGCGGACCCCCTTCCCCTCCCTCCTCCCCCTCCCCGCCCACTCCACAATCGTCTCCGTCCTTTCCCATTCCACTTGACTATGACTCTTTAAAACCTCAATCAAGATCAAAGGATGGTCATCCTCAGAAGTCTGGCCGCGTGCTGTTTTCAAATCACGAGAATAATGATTAAAAGAAATCTAAATAAAGAATTCTGTCCAAACTTTGGTGAAGTCGTTCTCTGCAGATCGAGTGGGGGAGAGAAAAAGGGGAAAATGCTGTTTTTAAATCATGAGAATCAAACGTCTTAATTACGACTTCAGTTCAAACTTTGGTAATATTGTTCTCGGCAGATCGAGCGGTGAAGAGAAAGGGGAAGTCTTAATAACGAATTCTGTCCAAAGCTCGGTAACATCGTTCTCAGCCAATCGAATGGGGAAGGGAAGAAAAAATGACGAACGGGGGAAGCGAGCGGAGGGGAGGAGAGATGGGGGAGGGAGGATGGGGGGGGGGGGGTGTTGAAAAAGGGAGTGGGGTGAGGGAGGACGGAAAACTACATTCACATTTAGCCCCCCAAGAGAAGGTAATTTATTGACGGAAGAAGCTTTATGAATTATTCGTTGGGGCTTATTTCCCCGTCGATAGATGATCTTCCTATTTATGGCGTGTGGCTCCGCTGAGAATCAGCTTCATCTCCGATCTGTGTATGACCCCTGCCTCTATTTCAAACCTGGTGACATGGGGGAGATCAGACGACCCTTCGTGCCCGCTGTGTCGTGGCAGACAGACAGTGGAACACGTGCTGAGGTTCGCGCAAAGCCACGCTAGCCAGGGCCGCTGCACGGGAAGACACGACCAAGTGTTTACGGAGTTGTATAAGCTTTAGCGCTGCAGTGGATTCGCTACACGTCCAGAAGCCGCAACAATGACGTTCTACAGGCCAGGAGGCCAGAAACTCATGATCCGGAACAGCTGTTATATCTAGAGTATGGGGGAGAGGGTTTATTGCATGGAGCGGTGACTGGGAGTGCACTGCAGACCTTGAGCACAGAAAAGATCATCCAGAGAGATCATCAGGAAGAGGTGCTGAGATCAGGTGTAGTGCTACGCCCAGGTTCCGTCAAGGCAAATGATCCTGATTGAATTCACTGTGCCAGATAGAAGCAGAATGGAGGAAGCTTACGTCTGCAAGACGGAAGGAAATGCTAGTCTCCTTGCATGGAGGGTGGAGCCAAGAGGTCAGCAGTTTCCCCCGGTTTGTCCTCATGAAGACTGCCTATCTCCTGAAACAGTTCTGAAGACTGCCAATCTCCTGAAAACAGTTCTCGGTTTTTAGGGAAGAAGACCAGAACCCCGAAAGCGAGGGCAGAGGCAGATTAAAAGTATTCTAGCTGGATCTGGTCGAGGAGGAACAAAAGTGAATTTCGTAAAGCTCAAATTTCCCAACTAAGAACAGGTGTCGAATGACGGTGTGGGGTAAGGACGTCAGTCACAAGGCAACGCCCTCAGAGCCCAGCTATCCAAGAGGTGGAGGTTCGAATCCGGGCGGCGTCAACAATTCATCTGACAGCAGAAGGGAAATCTGGGTGGTGTCATGACCTGGGTGCGGCCATCCTTCTCAGAGGGCAATGGGTGCGGCCCGGCCTTCTCAGAGGGCAATGGGTGCGGTCCAGCCTTCTCAGAGGGCAATGGGTGCGGCCTTGTCCTTCTCAGAGGGCAATGGGTGCGGCCCGTCCTTCTCAGAGGGCAATGGGTGCGGTCAGCCTTCTCAGAGGGCAATGGGTGCGGCCCGTCCTTCTCAGAGGGCATATGGGTGCGGCCCGGCCTTCTCAGAGGGCAATGGGTGCGGCCGTCCTTCTCAAAGGGCAATGGGTGCGGCCCGTCCTTCTCAGAGGGCAATGGGTGCGGCCCGGCTTCTCAGGGGCAATGGGTGCGGCCGGCCTTTCAGAGGGCAATGGGTGTGGCCGTCCTTCTCTGAGGGCAATGGGTGCGGTCCAGCCTTCTCAGAGGGTAATGGGTGCGTCCCGGCCTTCTCAGAGGGCAATGGATGCGGCCCAGCATTCTCAGAGGGCAATGGGTGCGGCCGGCCTTCTCAGAGGGCAATGGGTGCGGTCCAGCCTTCTCAGAGGGCATATGGGTGCGGCCCGGCTTCTCAGAGGGCAATGGTGCGGCCCGTCCTTCTAGAGGGCAATGGGTGCGGTCAGCTTCTCAGAGGGCATTGGGTGCGGCCCCGGCCTTCTCAGTGGACAATGGGTGCGGCCCGGCCTTCTCAGAGGGCAATGGGTGCGGTCCAGCCTTCTCAGAGGGCAATGGGTGCGGCCCGTCCTTCTCAGAGGGCAATGGGTGCGGTCCAGCCTTCTCAGAGGGCAATGGGTGCGGCCGTCCTTCTCAGAGGGCAATGGGTGCGGCCCGTCCTTCTCAGAGGGCAATGGGTGCGGTTCAGCCTCCTCAGAGGGCAATGGGTGCTTGCCCGGCCTTTTCAGAGGGCAATGGGTGCGGCCCGTCGTTCTCAGAGGGCAATGGGTGCGGCCCGTCCTTCTCAGAGGGCAATGGGTGCGGTCCGGCCTTCTCAGAGGGCAATGGGTGCGGCCCGGCCTTCTCAGAGGGGAATGGGTGCGGCCCAGCATTCTCAGAGGGCAATGGGTGCGGCCGGCCTTCTCAGAGGGCAATGGGTGCGGCCCGGCCTTCTCAGAGGGGAATGGGTGCGGCCCAGCATTCTCAGAGGGCAATGGGTGCGGCCCGGCCTTCTCAGAGGGCAATGGGTGCGGCCCGGCCTTCTCAGAGGGCTATGGTGGTGCGGCCGGCCTTCTCAGAGGGCAATGGGTGCGGCCCGGCCTTCTCAGAGGGCAATGGGTGCGGCCCGTCCTTCTCAGAGGGCAATGGGTGCGGCCGGCCTTCTCAGAGGGCAATGGGTGCGGCCCGTCGTTCTCGAGGGCATGGGTGCGGCCCGGCCTTCTCAGAGGGCAATGGGTGCGGCTCGGCCTTCTCAGAGGGCAATGGGTGCGGCCCGTCCTTCTCAGAGGGCAATGGGTGCGGCCCGTCCTTCTCAGAGGGCAATGGGTGCGGTCCAGCCTTCTCAGAGGGCAATGGGTGCGGCCCGTCTTCTAGAGGGCAATGGGTGCGGCCCGTCCTTTCAGAGGCAATGGGTGCGGCCTGTCTTTTCAGAGGGCAATGGGTGCGGCCTGTCTTTCTTCAGAGGGTAATGGGTGCGGCCCCGGCCTTCTCAGAGGGCAAGGAGTTCAGGGCTGAAACACTTGTCTGATTGGAGCTTCTTCTGAAAGGTACTTATGTTGTCTAGCTGTCCTGGAGTTTCTTTCTACTCCTTTCATCATGGGCTAAATGTGAACGTAGTCGGAATGATCACCTTAATGCCAAAACATTAAATCGCTAGTATCGTTGCCTTTGTGGTGACTTTAAGGCAGATATTAAATCCTCTGTATTATGAACTTTGGGGTGACTTTAATGCCGGATGTCAAACGCCTGTTCATGACTTTGGGAC
>CM031614.1:81338350-81365154 GCA_018398815.1 Conus ventricosus
ACTTGTCAGCAGGTGACTGGAGGGGAGTAGGTGGGGTGGGGGTGGTTGGGATTCCAGGGCCAGAATTTGTGAGTTGATCCCACTGTGGACCAAGAGCCTGACTGTCATACCTCTTCAATCCAAAAACAGCTCCAGCCAATGAAAGGGGATCAGGACCCTCTTCAATCCAAAAACTGCTCCAGCCAATGATGACAGGGGATCAGGACCCTCTTCAATCCAAAAACTGCTCCAGCCAATGACAGGGGATCAGGACCCTCTTCAATCCAAAAACTGCTCCAGCCAATGACAGGGGATCATGACATCAGTTATGGCCGATGGGAGTTACAAGTGGCCAGTGTGGCCTGTACAAAACACCAGTGTGGCCACGGCCAGTGTGATCTGTGGCCAGTGTGGCCTGTACAAAACAAAGGTGTTATCCATGGCCCCAACACTGGACCACTGGGGGCCACCAGTTGTTGTTGTTGTTGTTGTCGTACCCTGGCTAAAAGACTCCAGGGATCATCCAAACAGCCGAAGTACTTGAACACTATGGTACAAATGCATCAGCTGGGGATGAGAACATTACGTGTGTGACCGTTTTTGATTACCCCGCCACATGGGCAGCCACACTCCGACTTCGGGGGAGGGGCCACCAGTGATCCATGGCCAGTGTGGCCTGTACAAGACACCAGTGTGATCCATGGCCAGTGTGGCCTGTACAAGACACCAGTGTGATCCATGGCCAGTGTGGCCTGTACAAGACACCATGTGGATCCATGGCCAGTGTGGCCTGTACAAGACACCAGTGTGATCCATGGCCAGTGTGGCCTGTACAAGACACCAGTGATCCATGGCCAGTGTGGCCTGTACAATACACCAGTGTGATCCATGGCCAGTGTGGCCTGTACAAGACACCAGTGTGATCCATGGCCAGTGTGGCCTGTACAAAACACCAGTGTGATCCATGGCCAGTGTGGCCTGTACAAGACACCAGTGTGATCCATGGCCAGTGTGGCCTGTACAAAACAAAAGTGTGATCCATGGCCAGTGTGGCCTGTACAAAACACCAGTGTGATCCATGGCCAGTGTGGCCTGTACAAAACACCAGTGTGATCCATGGCCAGTGTGGCCTGTACAAGACACCAGTGTGATCCATGGCCAGTGTGGCCTGTACAAAACAAAAGTGTGATCCATGGCCAGTGTGGCCTGTACAAAACACCAGTGTGGCCATGGCCAGTGTGGCCTGTACAAAACAAAGGTGTGATCCATGGCCAGTGTGGCCTGTACAAAGGTGTGATCCATGGCCCCAACACTGGACCACTGGGGGCCACCAGTCAGTGCTAAGCGTTGTGAAGAGTCCAGTGTGTTGCTTTGCTCTTTTCTTCAACCCACGCCGACCACGAAAGATGAAAGAGTATCTAGAACCTCTTCCACGACGCCCACGACTTCAGGTAAATTGCACAGGTGTGGGAAGAGGTGGGGTGCTGTATGGTGTTTGTTTGTAGGTGGTGGTGGTGGTGGTGTGGTGTGGTCTTGTATGAATGCATTTGTCATCACAACCAATTTGTGTGTGAGAAACAGGCCCTATTGTATATCCCTTTGGAAAGCGTGTCGACTTAGGACCTGGGTGATTATTTCTTTTTTCTTGTTCTATATTTCTGAGTTCTTGCTTACCTATCGAAAGTCAGGTTGCTATGGAACGTAACAGAGTTGAACAGGGCTAGCGCAGTGTAGTGTAGTGTAGTGTAGCTTTGTATATGTAGTGTAGTGTAGCATTGTGTACCGGTAGTGTAGTGTAATGTTATATATTGTAGTACAGAGGCATGGCCTAGTGTAGTGTAGTGTAGTGTAGTGTACTACAGAGGTATAGCATAGTGTAGTATAGTGTGGTGTGGTGTGGTGTAGTGTAGTGTGGTGTTTAGTAATGAGGTGAGGTGAGGTGTGGTGTGGTATGCTGTGGTGTATTGTAGTGTTTAGTAATGAGGCGAGGTGAGGTGTGGTGTAGTATGCTGTGGTGTATTGTAGTGTGTGGTATGGTGAGAAGTGGTGGTGTAACGTAGTGTAGTGGCTGATGTGGTGTGGTGTGGTGTGGTGTGGTGTGGTGTGGTGTGGTGTGGTGTGGAGTGTTGTGTTGTGGTGTGGTGTGGTGTGGTGTGGTGTGGTGTGGTGTAGTGAAGTGAAGTATAGTGGAGTGGATTGCAGTGGAGTGAAGCACAGAGAAGTCCAGAGGAATGATTTTGGAAGCGTCAGCCAATGACAAAATGGCCATGTGGATTCTAATTTCACCGTAGATTCACAGTATTTCCTACTCTGCCTTAGTGTGCATGTGTTGTTAGCATGTCTGAGTGTCTTATAGACTGATTAACTGTCTGATTGTGTGATTGAGAAATAATCTGAATAGATTGATTAATTAATTGAGTGATTGCTTGACTGATTGACCGACTGTCGTGTACACAGAGGTCTACAAAGGCCTGCAGATGGACCTGGTAGGGCAGAGGTCCCTCTATACTTCATTCCACCTAGGGAACTGCCGTCGGCCGTTAGTAACTCTCTACTTGAAGTGACACTTGTCAGAAGGTGACCGGAAGGGGGTGGGGGGGTTGGCTGGTTGGGATTCCAGGGCCAGAATTCATGAGTTGATCCCACTGTGGACCAAGAGCCTGAACAAAGCGGAACAAGCGGACAGTGCCACAACAGCTGTATGGACAGCTCATGAGGTGTCAGACTCTTGGACTGCAGTGAGCTCATCAGGTCTGGAGTTGTACTGTCTTCGCCTATCAGTGGAACAGCAACCAGTGGGGCAGCTGGATGCACATGGCAGTTGCTTCACCGTGGCGATTTTTTCTTCTTTTTTTTTTCTTTGCTGTCCCAACCTCTGCGCCACCTCAGAGGCAGTGCACCCAACATTCACTGACAAATATGAGCTATCAAGAGGAACACTGTGTTCAAAAGGAATGACTGGGGATACCAGAGAAAGTGTCTTGAGCGGACCTGCACTGTCTGTGATACCTCTTCAATCCAAAAACAGCTCCAGCCAATGACGACAGGGGATCAGGACCCTCTTCAACCCAAAAACTGCTCCAGCCAATGACAGGGGATCATGACATCAGTTATGGCCGACGTGAGTTACCAGTGGCCAGTGTGGCCTGTACAAAACACCAATGTGGCCATGGCCAATGTGATCCATGGCCAGTGTGGCCTGTACAAAACAAAGGTGTGATCCATGGCCAGTGTGGCCTGCACAAAACACCAGTGTGATCCATAAGATAAGATAAGATAATGTTACTTATAGCCTAGCCGACCGCAAAGGTAAGATAAGATAATGTTGCTTATAGCCCAGCCGACCGCAATGGGCCACATCAGGGCTGTCACCATGTTAAAATCAACTCACAAGTCATTCATTCACACAATTCTTTAAAATACATTGAAAAACCCATCCGAAAGTTTGTTAAAAATCTTTCCACTGTAAAATCTCAGATCTGATGAAAGATGTTAATCTCTTTCAAGAACTCAAAGATCACGTCAGGCGGAACATCTCTGAACAAGGTCTTCATGGAATCTGCTGTAAAATGTTTGTGTCTCACATCGTGCAAGTCTCAACACTCTTAAAGAACATGTTTGTTTCACTGTGAGTGGCACATGACATGGAATGCACCACGGAGCTTCTTCACTCTTTAAAAGGTATGAATGGGTAAAATACGAATGGCCAGTGTGCAGCCGGCACAGAACTGTTTCTTCTTTACGACCACCAGAAGTAGATAAGATAAAATAAGATAATGTTGCTTATAGCCTAGACGACCGCAAAGGGCCACATCAGGGCTGTCACCATGTTAAAATCAACTCACATGTCATTCATTCACACAATTCTTTAAAATACATCGAAAAACCCATCCGAAAGTTTGTTAAAAATCTTTCCACTGTAAAATCTCAGATCTGATGAAAGATGTTAATTTCTTTCAAGAACTCAAAGATCGCATCTGGTGGAACATCTCTGAACAAGGTTTTCATGGAATTTGCTGTAAAATGTTTGTGTCTCACATCGTGCAAGTCCCAACACTCTAAAAGAACATGTTTCATTGTGAGTGGTACATGACATGGAATGCACCATGGAGCCTCTTCACTCTTTAAAAGGTATGAATGGGTAAAAAAAAAACGAATGGCCCTGTGCAGCCGGAATAAAACTGTTTTTCTTTACGACCACCAGACGTAGATAAGAGGAACAGTCTGATCCATGGCCAGTGTGGCCTAACACCAGTGTGGCCTGTACAAAACACCAGTGTGGTCCATGGCCAGTGTGGCCTGTACAAAACACCAGTGTGGCCATGGCCAGTGTGATCCATGGCCAGTGTGGCCTGTACAAAACACCAGTGTGGTCCATGGCCACTGTGGCCTGTACAAAACACCAGTGTGGCCATGGCCAGTGTGATCCATGGCCAGTATGGCCTGTAAAAAACACCAGTGTGGCCATGGCCAGTGTGGCCTGTACAAAACAAAAGTGTGATCCATGGCCAGTATGGCCTTACAAAGGTGTGATCCATGGCCAATGTGGCCTGTACAAAACACCAGTGTGGCCATGGCCAGTGTGATCCATGGCCAGTGTTGCCTGTAAAAAAACACCAGTGTGGCCATGGCCAGTGTGATCCATGGCCAGTGTGGCCTGTACAAAACAAAAGTGTGATCCATGGCCAGTGTGGCCTGTACAAAGGTGTGATCCATGGCCAATGTGGCCTGTACAAAACAAAGGTGTGATCCATGGCCCCAACACTGGACCACTGGGGGCCACCAGTCAGTACTAAACGTTGTGAAGAGTCCAGTGTGTTGCTTTGCTCTTTTGTTCAATCCAGGCCCACCACATCAGATTATGACGAATACATTGAACCTCTGTCACGACCACTGACTTCTATTTCCTGGACCGCGCATCCCGCACGCAGCGCGTGATCAGCAATATGGCGGACGCGCCGCGGAACGGAGCCACTCTGGCAGCGACCTGCAGGCTCCGTTGTAGGCTACACACTATACAGCACCGTTGCCGGCATTGTTTGGCAGTCTAACACGTGGCCGCAAGTACACGGTGCACCGATTCCAGAGCAGGTAGGTGCTATTCTAAAGTTCAATCCTTGTTTAGCTCCTTGAAATGCTTATCTGCTTTGTATTTATATATAAATCAGGGCTTAAAACAGGAGGAGGAAAAAACCACTGAAACTAGGGGGGTCCGGGGGCATGCCCCCCCGGGAAATTTTTTTAAAAACCGAGTGTAAATCTATGCCATTTCGCGCTTTCTGGACATAATTTCAAGAGTTATTTATGCATAAAAATTGCTGTAAACACATAATTATTACAGGAAGATATATTTGGGAAAAGGGGAGATGGGGTTAAAAACAATAATAAAATGAACACTCACCCTTTAACTTGAGTGTTCACCAACTATAGTCTTTGGATGAAATCTCACTTCTGGGGTAGCTCAATAAGTTTCACTTTTCAGGTTTAAAAGATCACACAATCAAGTTTGAAGTTGGAGCACACAAAGTCAAGAACTGCATCAAACACTTCACAGTTCAGTCTCATATAACAGAGATCAACTTGTGGAATCAGCACATTTTGAAAGTCACAATATCCAAATTTTGATAATGGAGATAAACTTGTGGAATCAGCACATAGTGCAAGTCAACCAAATTTTGAAGTTAAACCAAGAGATGGGGGCTTTTCTTCGCCTGATCAGTGCCTCCAGACCAGCTTTCTCACCTCTCATAACCCTGCATGAATCCATCATCACCGACACAAGATTTGTCCAAGGTAAATCAAAGTTTGTAAAAGTTTCTTCCAATTTCTCAAATAGATTTTCACTTGTAACTCGAGTGACAGAATACGATGAAAGATGATTAACTACAACCATCTGCTGCCTTTTGGAAAAATGGCTGACAAGTACAGTTAAAACCTTCTCGTTGTTGGAGTTCATCGCCTCATCAATGTTTAGAGAGAAAGGGGCCTCCTTCAGTTCACTAACAGTTCGTGACGAAAAGTTTCAGCAACACCAAATTTCAGCTTATAGGATGCAGTTGTGTTTGAGACTGCCATGTTGTTCATGGCTGCTTTGTCGTTGGCAAGGGCCTTGACCAGCTCCACCAGCTTTGGCACAGTATTGAAGGACAAGTTGTTCTCAGCAACAAAGCTGATCAACTGAAACAAAGAAATAGGATATATATCTGTTAAATATGCTGTTGCATGACTGTGCATTAGTATTATACTGAACTCACTTGAGAGAAAGAGAGAGAGAGAGAGAGAGAGAGAGAGAGAGAGATTTGTGTATTTCTAGTGTGTGTGTGTGTGTGTGTGTGTGTGTATACGTGTGCGTGTGCGTGTGTGTGTGTGTGTGTGTACTTGTGTGTGTGTACCGGCTATACCATGTGTAAACATATCTGAAAATATTTTCCCCATGTTATTTGCGCTGTTCTATTATTTCTTTTTTTTTAATCCTTTTCAATTTTCCCCGAAACTGAGTGTGTGTGTGTGTGTGTGTGTGTGTGTGTGTGTGTGTGTGTGTGTGTGTGTCATGTGTGTTTTCGTGCCTGTGTAAATCTGTAAGTATTTTTGCCATTCTTTGTCATACCATTGCTTCAGCATTTTCAGTCCTGTCTGCAAGAGGAGTCAGTGGTGACAGCTTGTCTTCGTTTCGTGCATGGACTTGAAGCACTGGTTGTAGTCCATAGTGCTCTTTTTCCAAAGGCTGACCTGTAAATGATTTCACAAGCTAAGTTGAAACCTGTTAAAGGGAGAGGGGGGAGGAGAAAGGGAAAACAGGGGGTGGGGTGGGGACAGGAGGGAATCAAAAGAAAATAAGTTGACTTAAGAGGTAACTTATTTAGTCATTAAAAGTAATCCCTACAACATAGACATGGACCTGCGAACAAATAACTTTTAAAAATCACAGGTTATTACTAATGCAAAGAAGACAGAAGAAATAAACAACTGCATCAATATATGACATGTGTCCCATGCAAACTTCCTTTCCAACTTTTTTTTTCCTTTTTTTTCTTTTTTTTTTTTTTTTGGGGGGGGGGGGGGGGGGTGTGTATATGATGTATATCCCCACTACTTAAAAAAAGGATGGTACAAATTGAGTTGGATGGAGGGGTGAAGAGAGAATACAAGACTAGTAAGACTTAGGCCTACAAAAGAGAAAGAGAAATTCAGATTCACTACATTCAGATTCAAAACGTTCCTTAATCAAGGATGGAGATTTTAGGCATTGCCTAGTCTTACAATCTAATCTGTCCTTGCTAATCTACATAAAGCACAATCAGATAAAAAAAAAAGTAAATAGAATGGATAAAAAAGAAACAAGAAAATTAATATAGACATGGCAATGACAAGCACAGACTGAGAGAGAGAGAGAGAGAGAGAGAGAGAGAGAGAGAGATCTTGAGTTTCCTTCATGCAGAAAAAAAGGCAATGGAGGGGGGGGGGGGGGGGGAGGAGGGGCTGGGGAAAAAACACTAAAATGTTGCAAACAAACTGGCAGAGTTGTAGTTCCACTCAGTGCCTTGACGTTCGACGCGTGCTTCGCTGAACGAATGTGATCCTCGAGAGCTTTCTTCCCGCGACCACCGTAACACACTTCCCTTGAGCACAGTTTGCACCAAGCTAAACCTGGTGCAGCAACTTTGCGAAGAAAGTCTCCAATGACTTCTTCGTCAACTTTCTGAAGTGTCCACTCCCATTTCCACTTGTTTTTAATTGCACCGTCGTCAAAAGATTGACCCGCATGAACAATGTCTTCGCGCTCCGCCATTTTGTTTTTTCCGGAAGTCTGGCCGGAAGCTTCTTCCAAGAAAAATCAGGGGCTATAACTTGCAAGCCGATCACGGATGCCTTGCTCCTTTCGGTTTTTTTTTTTTTTTTTTTTTTTTTTTTTTTTTGACAAACCGAAATCGCGGAAATCCGCTCAGACGCGGAACGTTTTAAGCCCTGATAAATATTTGTCACTAAGCTAGTAATGTGCCAATGAATGTGCGTGTGTGCGTGTGTGTGTGCCCGGTGTGTGTGTGTGTGTGTGTGTGTGTGTGTGTGTGTGTGTGTGTGTGTGTGTGTGTGTGTGTTTGAAAATTAAGAAAGAGACAGAATGACTGAGAGAGCGCACGCACACGGCACTTTTCTTTTGATGGTTTTTTTTATTTTTTTATTAACGGCGTGCAGATGTTGTAAGACTGTTGTGCTCCATTTGAAAACAACCCTATCATTCAGGTATCTTTTATTTGCCCTCACAGCCCTGTCCTGCACGGCATGGATCGACGCTGAACTTGACTGTGATCGATTATCAATACTGAGCGACATCGCCGGGAAGATGCCACAGTGTGTAGCATGGAAATGTACAAACAAGACAGGGAAAACACCTGGAAAATCCTTCCACAGGTAATTTGCATGCATTTATAATTATTATCAATTAAAAAAAAAATCGTTATTAGGCCTAGTCACTTATCCTATCAGCCTAGCTTGAGAAGCGTTGAATTTCTTGACCCATCATAAAACTCTGAAAACTGTATCATTCTGGTGGTGGGGGTGGTGGGGGAGGAGGCGAGATCAAAGAAGAGAGAGAGAGAGAGAGAGAGAGGAGAGAGAGAAGAGAGAGAGAGAGAGAGAGAGAGGGTGTGTGTGTGGAGCAGTCTCTAGTGATGGAAAATATGAAACTTTAAATTTAAGAGAAAACCAACATCACTTTATATTTGTCTGCCACTGTTTCAGATTTCCAAAACCCAGAAAAACGAAAGGTGTGGGTTGCTGCTCTGAAAAGAGAGTACTTTCAGCCAGGCGACAACACCAGATTGTGTGGGGATCATTTTGAAGATACCTGCTTCATCAACCCCCGGAAAAACTGTTCGCCTGAAGGATGATGCTGTTCCACAGTGTTCAACTTTCCAAGTCACTTGCAGAAGGTTATATACTTTTTTTTTCAGTCAGAGATATATTATTATAGTTTGTGCACTTAATTTAAAAGTCTGATGTCATTGGCTTTGAATGAATGTCAGCATACTCCTGTTCAGTCGTTCTGCTTTTTTCTGGAACCTCTTGGTTTCTATCGAAATGTGTTGTTTTCACTTTGTTCTGTTTGATTTGTTTCAGGCGGTCAAACACCGGAAACTACCCACAGAAGGGTTTCGTAAACTTCAGTCAGCCCCGACCCAGGTTCTTGAGAATGATGTGGCTACAGAAGTAACCCACATCAAGTAAAACAACAGATTGGCCCTGAACATTCCTTGCTGTGAGCAGCCTCGAAAGCTGAAAAGAAGACTGGATGAGGCGACTGAACAAATTGAAGTACTAAAAAAGAAATTACATTGCGCCTGTGTGCAGAAGAGTCGGCTTAAGAAAAAGGGGGAGTCTTTGCAAGGGTAGTAGGTGACCTCAAAAGCCAAAACATGATTTCTGACACTTGCATTGATGCTTGGAGGCAACATTCTGTGGGGTTCCTCTGCAGCTGATGAAAAGACTAATGAAGAAAGGAAGCAAAACATTATTTCATCCGCTTTGAAAGCATTTGCACTGACACTGCAGTTTTAATCAACCAAAAAGCTATGAATACGTGCGAGAAACTTTTGGGTTGGGTTTTGCCACATGTTGGTACCATCAGACGGTGGTATAATTCAGTCGATGGGAATGTTGGGTTCAGTGCGGATGTATTTTGCAGTTTAGAGCGAAAGGTGGCAGAGCTAGATCAAAAAAAGGGGGGGTTGTGTGTGCGCTGATGCTTGATGAGATGTCCATTATGCAGGCTGTAAATGGGATGGGAAGAGAGTATATGGGGATGTTGATATTGGTAAAGGTGTAAAATGAAACTGGAGCAGAAGCCACTGAAGTTCTTTTCTTTATGCTCGTTGCTGTCAACAGTTTTATGGAAAGTACCGGTGGGATACTTCCTTGTCAATAAACTGAAAGGTATTGAGAGAGCAAATCTTGTTCGTCAGTGTCTTCTGAAGCTCTCTGACACGGTGCAAGGTAATTTCACTGACATGTGATGGTCCCTCAGTTCACATTCCATGTTCAGAGCACTCGGAGCCAGTGGGGACTGCCCGCTACGTTGTAATCACCAAATAAGTAATCATCCAAATGACACGCGAATTCGTTATAAAATGTTTTATCTGCCGTAACACAAGAAGCGGTGTATATAAAACCCGCGTCTGGCACAGGCTGTGCCCAGGGGGCTCCATTGCCAGGAAAACATGGCGGCCCCGCTGATCACGCGCCGCGAGCCGAGCTGTTAGTAGGCTGGCAGCGCGCACGCCGCCAGCGATGCGCGGTCCAGGGAAATAGAAGTCAGTGGGCACGACGCCCACAGACTTCAGGTAAATATTACAGGTGTGAGATGGGGTGGGGTGCTGTATGGTGTTGTGTTGTAGGTGGTGCTGGTGGTGTGGTTTGGTGTGGTGCAGTGTAGTGTGTGGTATGGTGAGAAGTGGTGTGGTGTGATGTAGTGTAGTGGCTGGTGTGGTGTGGTGTGTGTGGTGTGGTGTGGTGTGGTGTGGTGTGGTGTGGTGTGGTGTAGTGAAGTATAGTGGATTGGATTGCAGTGGAGTGTAGCACAGTGTAGTCCAGAGGAATGATTTTGAAAGCGTCGGCCAATGACAAAATGGCCATATGGATTCTAATTTGACCATAGATTCACAGTATTTCCTACTCTGCCTTGGTGTGCATGTGTTGGTAGCATGTCTGAGTGTCTTATAGATTGATTAACTGACCAATTGGGTGATTGAGAAATAATCTGAATAGATTGATTGATTAACTGATTCAGTGACTGGCTGACTGATTGTCGTGTACACATAGGTCAACAAAGGCCTGCAGATGGACATGGTAGGGCAGAGGTCCCTCTATACCTCATACCGCCCTGGGAACCGCCGTCGGTCGTAAGTAACTCTCTCCTTGGAGCACACTTGTCAGCAGGTGACTGGAAGGGGGTGGGTGGGGCGGGGGTGGTTGGGATTCCAGGATCAGAATTCGTGAGTTGATCCCACTGTGGACCAAGAGGAACTCCTTAAGGTTTGGTCGGGTACACAGACGTCTACCAAGGCCTGCAGATGGACATGGTAGGGCAGAGGTCCCTCTATACCTCATACCGCCCTGGGAACCGCCGTCGGTCGTAAGTAACTCTCTCCTTGGAGCACACTTGTCAGCAGGTGACTGGAAAGGGGTGGGTGGGGTGTGGGTTGGGGTGGGGTGGGGTGGGGTGGGGATGGGGGGGTGGTTGGGATTCCAGGGCCAGAATTCATGAGTTGATCCCACTTTGGACTGAGAACCTGAACAAAGCGGAACGAGCGGACAATGGCACAACAGGTGTAGTAGCTCCAGCCAATGATGACAGGGGATCAGGACCCTCTTCAATCCAAAAACAGCTCCAGCCAATGACGGGGGATCATGACATCAGTTATGGCCGATTGGAGTTACACATGTTCAAAATGAGATGACAAAGAGAAGATTAACCCATCTCAAGAAAACCAGACCAGCAACAGAGTTTATGCTCACAGAAGAAGCAGCGCCGTTTTCAAAGCATCTCTTTGATGCCAGCTTGCAGAGCAGCATGTATGACATTATCTCCCAAGATGTTGACCATCAGACTATTGTTGTCGGCCAAGATTATACAGAAAATTTCAAATGCCACTACCAAGATGAAGCCCAAGATGCACATTGGAACCCTCCTGATGTAAAACTGCATGCCAGTGTGACTTCTTCTTTTTTTTTTCATTCATAACTATATTTGTAAAACTGCATGCCAGTGTGACTTCTTTTTCTTTTTTTAATTCATAACTACATCCGGACTCTTTGCCCTGAATTTGGAACTGTCATTTTTTTTTCTTTGCGTTTTAACAGCCAGAAAGAAGAGTCATGCTTTATATGTCTCTAAATAAGTTTAAGCAGTTTTTGTGGATTACTTCACTGTCATATGAAATTTTGGTTTCCATGTAATGTACGCAAATGACATGCAATCACACAATTATGACATCAACTTCTATTATCCTATGCTTGCTTATTTTAAACTATGAAAGCAACAGATGCATGCTACAGAGAATGAAATAGCTTTGCGAGTGTGTTCATCTTGAGGCATAACTGACAGATAGTGAAACAGCGTAAGTAACGGGTTCCACCTGGGCATACCATTCTCTGCCCCTTCAGCTGTCTGCATCATCAAAGTTTTTCATTCACTGCAGTTTGCCCAATATACTTCATGTATGGACAGCAACAAGATCTCCACATGTTTTACTATAACTATGAAAACAGTGAGTAGTGGAAACCATGTTACTTACGCCATGCTTCAAGTATTGGTTCAGACAAGCATGATTTGTACAAAAGTATTGGTTCAGACGAGCATGATTTCTGCTTTGGGGGTGCTATTGGATTCTTTTTTGCACCCACGGTATTATGGACTGTGGTGTGTCTCTATTTGACACCAGGAGCGCAGACACAACCAGCCGTGTCTCCCTGATGAGTTCCGATCCAGCAGACGAAAGGCCTCGGAGCAGGCAATACAAATATATCTGCCTTCAAAAGGGATTACAATGGTTCCCTTATGCAGCTAGTGAAGAGTTTTCATATCTGTAATATATTTTCTTAATTTCATGTTCCAGTTTCTCCCCCTCCCCACCCCCCTCCTTAAGTCCAAATCTTTGCCGAGTCATTACTATGAAGACAGAGTTGTTGGCCTGCGCTTGTTTTTTTCCCCCACTATTAGATTGTTCGTCTATCTATTTGACTTTATTCAAGTTTAAAAGGCTGTGCCAGTCTTGAATAAAAGTTACTCTGTGTTAGGTTTTCTTATGGGAGCAAAAGTTACCCCACTTGTTTACTGTTCATTTATTCACTTGCCAAAAATTGTGTGTGTGTGTGTGTGTGTGTGTGTGTGTGTGTGTGTGTGTGTGTGTGTGTGTGTGTTGTGAAGTGTCATGTAACTTTGCTGCTATTTAGTAGTTTTGGTTTCAGTTAGTGTGCAGTGTTTATTGCTGATGCTGTATGCTATTGCTTTTCTTTCTTTTTTTCATTTTCCAAGATGAGACAGGTTGAACTGCACTCTCTTTGAACTGAATTATTTTTGCTATTATTAGAATTGATTGTTCACTGTTCTGTTCCAGACTGGACTATTTTTGCTATTATTAGAATTGACTGTTCACTGTTCTGTTCCAGACTGAACTATTTTTGCTTTTATTAGAATTGACTGTTCACTGTTGTTTCCAGACTGGAGACCCAGGATGATGAGGATGCCGGCCCCCCCTCAGGATCTACCCGAGTTCCAGCCCAAGCATCAGCCAGGTGTCCAACTACCCAACGTGAAGACACGGGAAGATCGCCGCAAGTACCTGACACCTCACAGTTTCTTCCTGCTGTTTTTCACTCAAGAACTTGTGCAGTGCTTGTGTGACTATACAAATGAATATGCCAGACTGCATGGACATGAAAAACCAACTCTGTACAAGGGATGGGTTGGTGTAACACCTGATGACTTATATTCATTTTTTGCCTGTACAAGGGATGGGTTGATGTAACACCTGATGACATATTCATTTTTTGCCTGTACAAGGGATGGGTTGATGTAACACCTGATGACTTATATTCATTTTTTGCCTGTACAAGGGATGGGTTGGTGTAACACCTGAGGACTTATATTCATTTTTTGCCTGTACAAGGGATGGGTTGATGTAACACCTGATGACATATTCATTTTTTGCCTGTACAAGGGATGGGTTGATGTAACACCTCATGACTTATATTCATTTTTTGCCTGTACAAGGGATGGGTTGATGTAACACCTGAGGACTTATATTCATTTTTTGCCTGTACATGGGATGGGTTGATGTAACACCTGATGACTTATATTCATTTTTTGCCTGTACAAGGGATGGGTTGATGTAACACCTGATGACTTATATTCATTTTTTGCCTGCACAAGGGATGGGTTGGTGTAACACCTGATGACTTATATTCATTTTTTGCCTGTACAAGGGATGGGTTGGTGTAACACCTGATGACTTATATTCATTTTTTGCCTGTACAAGGAATGGGTTGGTGTAACACCTGATGACTTATATTCATTTTTTGCCTGTACAAGGGATGGGTTGGTGTAACACCTGATGACTTATATTCATTTTTTGCCTGTACAAGGGATGGGTTGGTGTAACACCTGATGACTTATATTCATTTTTTGCCTGTACAAGGGATGGGTTGATGTAACACCTGATGACTTATATTTTATTTTTTGCCTGTACAAGGGATGGGTTGATGTAACACCTGATGACTTATATTCATTTTTGCCTGTACAAGGGATGGGTTGATGTAACACCTGATGACTTATATTCATTTTTTGCCTGTACAAGGGATGGGTTGGTGTAACACCTGATGACTTTTATTCATTTTTTGCCTGTACAAGGGATGGGTTGATGTAACACCTGATGACTTATATTCATTTTTTGCCTGTACAAGGGATGGGTTGATGTAACACCTGATGACTTATATTCATTTTTTGCCTGTACAAGGGATGGGTTGATGTAACACCTCATGACTTATATTCATTTTTTGCCTGTACATGGGATGGGTTGATGTAACACCTGAGGACTTATATTCATTTTTTGCCTGTTACAAGGATGGGTTGATGTAACACCTGACTTTATTCATTTTTTGCCTGTACATGGATGGGTTGATGTACACCTGATGACATATCTTTTTGCCTGTACAAGGATGGGTTGATGTAACACCTGATGACTTATATTCATTTTTTGCCTGTACAAGGGATGGGTTGATGTAACACCTCATGACTTATATCATTTTTTGCCTGTACAAGGATGGTTATGTAACACCTGATGACTTATATTCATTTTTTGCCTGTACAAGGGATGGGTTGATGTAACACCTGAGGACTTATATTCATTTTTTGCCCTTCTCATGTACATGATAGTGATTCAGGCACCCAATACTGAGAGTTATTGGTCAACTGCTCCCTTGTTGCATGGTCTGTGGGCAAGGCAGTGTATGTCAAAGCTGAGATTCAAGGCTATACAGGGTTTTTTGAAAATTTGTAATGCTGCCACTGAAAATCATATTGCTGACAAACTTTGCAAAGCTCGTTTTTTTACATGATTACAATAGACACAAATGCATGAAACTCTACCAGCCATACATGAACATAGCAGTAGATGAGAAAATGGTGAGAAATAGAGGAAGAATACTTTTCCACCAGTTCGTAAAAGACAAACCAACAGCGAGCAAGTTTGTCAAGCGGAGGAACAAAAGCGAACAGCCAGTACAGACCTATCCACATCAGGCAGCCTTTTTTTGTTTATGATTAAATCAGTGTCTGTCTGCTGTTGAAGTGATAATCTGATTGGAAATATACGAGACACTCAGAAAATGTAAAAGGCGTGGAGAATTTTTATCATTTTCTTGACATTGCCAGGGTCAACAGCTACATTCTCTTTTTGACTGGCGTGAACATAATGAAGATATTGAGGAAGTCAAAAGGCCTGCCAGTTATGGTCAGCTGGATTTTACTCTGGAGTTGATCAAAGAATGGCTGCCTCAGTGAGGATGCAGAAGTTCCACTCTTTGTAAGGCAAAAGCAAGCACCCCGCTCCTTCGGCAGGGCACCCGGGGTGCCAGTCTGGTCTCCCAGTAAACTTAACTGTAAACTTTGTTAGCAGTCTGGTCTCCCAATAAACACCACTGTAAACATTGTTAGCATCTGGTCTCCCAATAAACTCCACTGTAAACTTTGTTAGCAGTCTGGTCTCCCAATAAACTCCATTGTAAACTTTGTTAGCAGTCTGGTCTCCCAATAAACTCCATTGTATACTTTGCTAGCAGTCTGGTCTCCCAATAAACTCCATTGTAAACTTTGTTAGCAGTCTGGTCTCCCAATAAACTCCATTGTATACTTTGTTAGCAGTCTGGTCTCCAATAAACTCCATTGTAAACTTTATTAGCAGTCTGGTCTCCCAATAAACTCCACTGTAAACTTTGGTTAGCAGTCTGGTCTCCCAGTAAACTTAACTGTAAACTTTGTTAACAGTCTGGTCTCCCAATAAACTCCACTGTAAACTTGTTAGCAGTCTGTCTCCCAATAACCTCCACTGTAACTTTGTTAGCAGTCTGGTCTCCCAATAAACTCCATTGTATACTTTGTTAGCAGTCTGGTCTCCCAATAAACTCCACTGTAAACTTTGTTAGCAGTCTGGTCTCCCAATAAACTCCACTGTAAACTTTGTTAGCAGTCTGGTCTCCCAATAAACTCCATTGTAAACTTTGTTAGCAGTCTGGTCTCCCAATAAACTCCATTGCAAACTTTGTTAGCAGTCTGGTCTCCCAATAAACTCCATTGTAAACTTTGTTAGCAGTCTGGTCTCCCAATAAACTCCACTGTAAACTTTGTTAGCAGTCTGGTCCCCCCAATAAACTCCACTGTAAACTTGTTAGCAGTCTGGTCTCCCAATAAACTCCACTGTAAACTTTGTTAGCAGTCTGGGCTCCCAATAAACTCCATTGTAAACTTTGTAGCAGTCTGGTTTTCCCAATAAACTCCATTGTAAACTTTGTTAGCAGTCTGGTCTCCCAATAAACTCCATTGTAAACTTTGTTAGCAGTCTGGTCTCCCAATAAACTCCATTGTAAACTTTGTTACAGAAACCACAAGACTGAAAGAAGAATATATACAAAATGTCAGACTTGTGACAAACACTTCTGTTTCCAACCTAGAGGAACCGTCTCCTTCCAGCCCATCAGTAATGAAGTGAACAATGTGCACCAGTAGCACAGCGTATTTCTATGCTCTCCCAAAATGTTGTTCATATTTACTGGAATAAAACCTCTGTACAGTGCCTATATGTACATAAAAGGTAGGGTTTTTGCACAGAACAATGTCAGACTGTGCCTATTTGTACAGAACAATGTCAGACTGTGCCTATATATACATAAAGGTAGGTTTTTTGTACAGAACAATGTCAGACTGGGGCCTATATATACAGAAAGGTAGGGTTTTTGAACAGACCAATGTCAGACTGTGCCTATATATACATAAAGGTAGGTTTTTTTGTACAGAACAATGTCAGACTGTGTCAGCAGAAGACCATTTCTGCTTCTACAATGAGATTTATACATTCCTAATCATTAATTGCTCTTTTGAGTTAACCTAGAAATAGACGCTTTTTTTGTTTTGTTTTTTAATGTTATTTTTAGAATAGCATTCTGAGGGTGCATTTATTGTGGGATATGCATATAATTGTAATTTTTGTGTTCAGGATTGAAAATGGTATCATGCCAATCACTTTTTTTTTTTTAGCTCAAGCCTGAAAACAAAATTTCTTTTCTTCTTAGTCACTTTCAATGTACTGAAAATAATAGACAAAGCAAAAATAAACAATTTTTATTTACAATTAACAAATATCTTCTGCGTGAACATGATTTTTTTTAATTACCACAGAATACTTCTTTCATTTCTCTTTACATTGATGTATAATAATTAATCTTAAATGGATATTTCAATTTTATATGATTTTTTTTTTTTCTAAACACACTGAATTCTTTCTCAAAAATCCTGAAAATTCTGTGAACTAGTGAGAGTTAACTCATAAAGTTTGTGTTTATTGTTTATAACTCTTGCAAGTTGCTGGTCCAGTTTTAGCAAAATTTACTGTAAAACAAACAAAACTTTAAAACAGCAAATTTTCAGGTTATGGTCACCACCTAAACTGGCTTTTTAATCAATACTTTCCATCCATGAGGTGCTGTTTTCAGGAAAATAAGTTCATAACAGGATGAACCTAAACTGATTTCAACTATGAGCAATGTTACATGTTTGAACCTTGGTTGCTATACAAAATTTGAAGCCAAAAGGGTTGAAACTTTAAAGCCAATTTTCTCAAAACTAGTCTATTGACACCTTTACATTCAAAAGGGCATAACTTTTTATTTTATTTCTTAGGCTAGAGTGACCATCTGATACCAAATGAAAGAGAATCCAATTACCTTTCCAAAGACAGACATATCTCTATAC
Source organism: Conus ventricosus (assembly GCA_018398815.1). Classification (NCBI taxonomy): domain Eukaryota; kingdom Metazoa; phylum Mollusca; class Gastropoda; order Neogastropoda; family Conidae; genus Conus; species Conus ventricosus. The sequence continues at coordinate 81,356,349 of CM031614.1, forward strand.
CCCAAAATTTCAATTTAATCCTGGTTTTGTCATGACAGGTCACAACTGTTCTTGTGTGCACTGCATGTGTCTTTTCAGATTAATCATTGAATGTGCATGTAAGTGTACATTGCCGTTCTTAGTGTCTAAAGTTTCTCTGTGTGTGTGTGTGTGTGTGTGCGTTGTGTGTGCGTGTGCGTGTATGTGTGTGTGTGTGTGTGTGTGTGGTGTGTGTGTGTGTGTGTGTGTGTGTGTGTGTGTGTGTGTGCGTGTGTGTGTTTCACCTAACAATCGCACGTCCATAATATTCGTTCTGAATGCGCAGCTACATATGTTTATATTAAATGCATCTTTTCAAGTGCCAACTTACACAGACATTATCTTTTTTCCTATTCTATTCTAATGTCAGTTTTCCCCCCCCCCCCCCCCTGCATTAGCTTTTATAGTTTTTCGTTATTTGAACTGTTTTCTTTGTTAGTTTGGCTGGTAGGTTGGTTAGCTGGCTGTTGTTGTTGTTGTTGTTGTTGTTGCTTTACTGTATGGAGAATCGCAACTTTTGTTTTGGTGTGTAAGTCAGTCCAACTTTGTTTGGTTCTTTGCTACTGAGCCCCATGTCTTTCATTCATTGCACTGCACCCATTCCAAGGTGACAGTGGCTCAGCAAGGTCTTGCTGGCCTTGGTCCGTCCTAACAGCAGGGACATTGCACTGCACCCATTCCAAGGTGACAGTGGCTCAGCAAGGTCTTGCTGGCCTTGGTCCATCCACTGCAAACAGCAGGGACATTGCACTGTGCACCCATTCCAAGGTGACAGTGGCTCAGCAAGGTCTTGCTGGCCTTGGTCCATCCTAACAGCAGGACATTGCACTGTGCACCCATTCCAAGGTGACAGTGGCTCAGCAAGGTCTTGCTGGCCTTGGTCCATCCTAACAGCAGGGACATTGCACTGCATTATTCATTTGATTCTGCTCTGCAGGTGCATTTCTCTAGCTGGCCACATCAGCCAGGTCCCATGTACTTTCCGACACCAACAAAGTGTGGCATATTTGGGATCTGCTGTGAAGGATTTCCTAAACAGATGAACTATTTGACTGACGACAGTGTTAATGTAAGCAAAGGCTCAAACGGGTAATCAGCTACCTCCACCACTTTCTTGAGAACGTTGAGCTTGGCGAGAGAAACATGTCAGTCTTCACTGTGACAACTGTTCTGCCAAAATAAAAACATGTCAGTCTTCACTGTGACAACTGTTCTGCCAAAATAAAAACATGTCAGTCTTCACTGTGACAACTGTTCTGCCAAAATAAAAACATGTCAGTCTTCACTGTGACAACTGTTCTGCCAAAATAAAAACATGTCAGTCTTCACTGTGACAACTGTTCTGCCAAAATAAAAACATGTCAGTCTTCACTGTGACAACTGTTCTGCCAAAATAAAAACAAATCTATAATCTGGTACTGTGCATGGAGAGTGGTGCATGGACTCCACACAACCATCACCATCAACTTCATGCCACCAGGACATACAAAGTTTGCACCAGATTGGTGTTTTGGACTTCTCAAAAGAAACTTCAGGCACACCACTGTCCACTGTCTTCAGGATCTGTGTCAGGTGGTACACGACCCCACACCAGGGTCAAAAGTCAATATTCAGGATCTGTGTCAGGTGGTACACGACCCCACACCAGGGTCAAAAGTCAATATTCAGGATCTGTGTCAGGTGGTACACGACCCCACACCAGGGTCAAAAGTCAATATTCAGGATCTGTGTCAGGTGGTACACGACTCCACACCAGGGTCAAAAGTCAATATTCAGGATCGGTGTCAGGTGGTACACGACTCCACACCAGGGTCAAAAGTCAATATTCCCTGGTTGGTTGGCAGGGAACACTGTGCTTGTGTCAACTTTTGATTGACAATCTTACTTGAAGCCTGCATGCACTGACTTCAAGGGGATCAAGAAAATTGCCCACTTCCGCTTTAGTGCTGAGCAGCCTGGTTTTGTTCATTTCCAGACTGGACTAGCAGAGGAAGAAGAGACCAAGCAACTGGTGAAGCCAGCACAGCACCAGAGGCTTGCTGTCATGCCACTGAAGTTGCCTCCTCTCAAGCAACTGGTGAAGCCAGCACAGCACCAGAGGCTTGCTGTCATGCCACTGAAGTTGCCTCCTCTCAAGCAACTGGTGAAGCCAGCACAGCACCAGAGGCTTGCTGTCATGCCACTGAAGTTGCCACCTCCTCCCAAGCAACTGGTGAAGCCAGCAGAGCACCAGAGGCTTGCTGTCATGCCACTGAAGATGCCTCCTCCCAAGCAACTGGTGAAGCCAGCAGAGCACCAGAGGCTTGCTGTCATGCCACTGAAGTTGCCGCCTCCTCCCAAGCAACTGGTGAAGCCAGCAGAGCACCAGAGGCTTGCTGTCATGCCACTGAAGTTGCCGCCTCCTTCCAAGCAACTGGTGAAGCCAGCAGAGCACCAGTGGCTTGCTGTCATGCCACTGAAGTTGCCGCCTCCTCCCAAGCAACTGGTGAAGCCAGCAGAGCACCAGAGGCTTGCTGTCATGCCACTGAAGTTGCCGCCTCCTCCCAAGCAACTGGTGAAGCCAGCAGAGCACCAGAGGCTTGCTGTCATGCCACTGAAGATGCCTCCTCCCAAGCAACTGGTGAAGCCAGCACAGCACCAGAGGCTTGCTGTCATGCCACTGAAGTTGCCTCCTCCTCCCAAGCAACTGGTGAAGCCAGCACAGCACCAGAGGCTTGCTGTCATGCCACTGAAGTTGCCGCCTCCTCCCAAGCAACTGGTGAAGCCAGCACAGCACCAGAGGCTTGCCGTCATGCCACTGAAGTTGCCTCCTCCCAAACCGGATTTTGCTCGGCAGAGCTATCTGTTCAATTCAATTCGGGACTTTGGGAGTAAGGTTCACAAGGATACTGTGTGCCCTCCACCCAGAGAAGAAGATCATCCCATCAACTAGGCCCTGCTTTTTCCCTCCGTTAAATGTGAAGTCTGAAAAGTGTTTTTGTGACATGTTTCATCTTTTCAATTATGGATTTCCTGGTTCTTTCAGAAGAGGGCCGTGGTTGTGTGAAACAGAAGTCAGGTGAGCTGGGTTTTTTTAATTTTTACTTTATAAAAATTTTTATATTTTTTAACTTTTATTTTACATTCTGTTTAAAAAAAAATTTTAACTTTTATTTTACATTCTGTTTGTTCATCTAACTGTTGTGTGCCTGACAGTAACCTTACTGTCCTCTTAATAGGGAAAATTCACATCGTGCATATCGAGGGTTGACTGCCGAAACCTATTATCTTGTGACATTTTTAGTGATTTTGACATTTTGGTATCAAAAGATCCAGAACATGATGCTCTTTCATATCAGTGCAATTCTTTTAAAATACGTGTAATACCCACAGAATACGTTATATTTGTGTAGGTATTTCATGAACAATATGAGAATATTCAAGGGAACCTCGTATGAAAGGGAACTAATCTCAGGGATGAAAACAGTTTTTTAAAAAAAAGAGGAGATTGGCGGGGATCCGGGGGTTCACCATGGGCCCCCAGTGGGGTACATGGGCAACAGCCCGGCGGGGGTCAGGGGGCGGCGCCCCCTGAAGCTGAAGCATATTTTGTATTAAATATGGCATAAAAATCTTTAGAAATCACTTTCTTGCTTCTAAACAACTCATTCTATAGATCAGCTTTCAACACCATGAAGACTGAGACTGATGTGGAAAGAAACTATGTCAATTGAGACAAACATTTAGTATGATGAATCCTCAGAACTCTAGCTAAAGAAAATTTGACAAACAGTGCTTTCAGGACATAAAGAATAAGGCCTGTAGATAAGTAAATCAGAGTGGGAAATCAAACTAAGTAAATCAGATGTATGAAAACGACTGCTGGACTTCAATAAACACAATATGAAAAATGATTACTTTGAAGTCCTTTAAAAAAAAAAAAACTGAAGCTTTTGGGCCTTAGACCCTTCGTCAGGAAACACTAAACACAAAAAAAGAACATAAAAGAACAAATGACATAAAAACAAACTGATGTCACAACAGTACACCCCCCCCCCCCCCCCAAACTTCCCTCTTACAACTAATCATATCCCCCCCCTGTTTTGACAAGTGTGTGGGGGGGGGGGGGGGGGGGGGTGATTGTGTGTGTGTGTGTGGGGGGGGGGGGGGTTGTTTGTGTGTGTGTGTGTGTGAGGTGGACGGGGGTGGGGGGGAGGGGGCGAAGTGTGTGGGGTATGTGTGTTGTGGGGTGAGGGTGGGGGTTGGGGGAGAAGGAGGAGTAGAGGAAGTATATAGGTAGTGGGGGTAGTGGGCTGGTGGAAAAGGATTTCATAGGGGGGCTGTTAGCAGACACCTAACAAATGTAGCAAACGTTTGCATTATACCAGGGAAAAGTGTTACACAATACTGTTGTGACATCAGTTTATTTTGATGTCATTTGTTCTTTTATATTCTTTTCGTCACTTTGACGTTTTTCCCTTGCTTTGAAGACTCTACGAGTGGAAGTACTTAGAGTAGGAGTCAAACTATCTTTGGAAATTAAACGTAGATTGTTGCATACCCAATGATCTGAAAACATGCTGTAATGGTGTGGGAAACACACACATTTTCTGTTGGTGACTGGGACGCTCGATGTGATCTGTGATTGCCACAAAGCCACGACTACCAAAGTAGACACGTTTTTGGCAAGGCTCGCAAAACACTTCAAATTCGCCGTCTTTGTCATGTTTTCTTATTGCATCCGCGACTCTGCGGTCACGCACGTCCTTCTGCTGCCACTCGGTCTTCTAGTGGTTCACATACTTCTTTCTTCTTTTTTTTTTCGTTTTGTTTGCACTCACTAGCGGCAAACTCTCACTGTGAATCGACGCCATGATGATAAATGATACTGGAAGGAAACAGAATGAGAACTACGCCGTTTGAGAACATTACCGACAGAGAAGAAATTCGCTGTGCAGACAAGTTGAGATCGTTTCTGAGCATCATTCTTCGAATAATTTTTCGGCGGAGACTTTTTCTTTCGGCAGAGATGCGAAAAAATAACGGCGGAGACGGCGGAAACGGCGGAGGAGTTTTCATCCCTGAATCTGTGGTTTCAAGACAGGTGACTTAGTGCTGGGGATTGCAGACAGGACAAAGCCCTTCTTCCTACACACTGATGTGGTGTAGCGTTGGGTGCTGTACTCTATCACAGGACAAAGCCCTTCTTCCTACACGCTGATGTGGTGTAGTGTTGGGAGCTGTACATCACAGGACAAAGCCAGACCTGACTACATCAGCAAACCATTTCCAGTAGCACAGACTTCTGTTTCCAGTAGCAAGACCCTCTAACCAGTAGCCACTACCTCGGCCAGGTTTCAAACAAAGTACGATCCAATAGCTTTGTTCTGTTTCACAATTGTTGGATTTGTGTTTGTTCGTCTCTACGTGGTTGAAGACATCATTCCTGCCCCCGTGTTTCACCGAGATCTGAACTTTGCACAAATTACAGTAGGTATAGTGTGGATCGCCATGATGACTTTTCACTATGCATGGCCATTCTTCCGTGAAACTTTGCCTAAACGTCTGCTCTGCCGCACGAACTCTTTTACGTTTACATTTGCTCGGCCCGCTTTCACTTCCCTCAAGACACCGTCTTTCACCAGGTCGTGGAGGTGTTGAAATCTTCTCACAATCGCTTTCGCTCGCCGGTGCCGCCATTATCGATTCGAAGAGACTGAATGACTTGCACGCATGCGTGATAGGAACAGGAAAACCGAGTCCGCTCAACACTCGCGTCTAACGGAACTGCTCTACTCACTAAGCGCAAAATCTACTAAAACGCCATGATCGACTTTAACTTTAAAAAAACGTAGCAAAATTATCGCTCGTCGTAGCTCCGTAGCAGACCCCTCAAATACGTAGTTGCTACGGCCGAATCGTAGCAGTAGTCAGGTCTGCAAAGCCCTTCTTCCTACACGCTGATGTGGTGTAGCGTTGGGTGCTGTACTCTATCACAGGACAAAGCCCTTCTTCCTACACGCTGATGTGGTGTAGTGTTGGGTGCTGTACTCTATCACAGGACAAAGCCCTTCTTCCTACACGCTGATGTGGTGTAGTGTTGGGTGCTGTACTCTATCACAGGACAAAGCCCCTCTTCCTACACGCTGATGTGGTGTAGCGTTGGAAGCTGTACATCACAGGACAAAGCCCTTCTTCCTACACGCTGATGTGGTGTAGTGTTGGGTGCTGTACATCACAGGACAAAGCCCTTCTTCCTACACGCTGATGTGGTGTAGCGTTGGGTGCTGTACTCTTATCAGGATGACAGTGAGGGGAAAATGAAGGTGATGGCTTATGCCAGTCGTCAGTTGAATGTCTGAACAAAATTACCCTGCACACAGATGGGAGTTTTTGAGTTTGAAATGGGCAATGGCAGAAAGTTTCATGATTATTTGCTGGGAGGTAAAGTCACACTGGTTACAGATAACAACCCTTTGTGCTATGTACTAAAAAATGCAGTTAGACGCAACTTGTCACCGATGGTTAGCGCCTTTGTCCATCTTCGATTTTGATCTGAAGTACATAAGATGCCAGACAGCGTGAAACTAGCAAAGGGCTTGAGAAAGAGACACATAGGGAAACGTCAGAAAAAAAAGGCTAAGCACAAAAGTAGGCTTCAGAATTTGTAGTCCAATGTTGATGTTGCAGCTGATGGAAATTGTTTCTTTGAATCAGTGGCAATGCATCAGGACATTAGTGCTTTGAATCTGCGAAAAATCTTAAGTGATTTTTTTGGACAATATTTTTTCTTATACAGTCAAACCTCTATTACAACACCCTCTGTTAACCCAATGCCTACCAGATCGACCGAGATCGACCGCGAGATTTCCTCTTTCTGAATACCGGATCGACCGAGATCGACCGCTGAATACTCGGTCAATGACTTTCGCTTTCACCATCGCATATCCCAGAATGCAATTGCGACAGAAGAGTCTTCCGGTACTTCCGTTTCTGGACGCCATTTTGGTTTTTGTTGCATGAGTTTTGGTGGAGTAGTTTCACTGCTGTGAATTTTCAAATTTCGGATTTTTTTCGCGAAGATTTTCTGGGAAAATGGCGGATCAAGTAACTATGCAACTTTCAGAATTCATTTTCTGAAGTGATATTGATGAAGAGAGCGTATTTGCGGGCAACACTTTTGAAGAAGATTTGAAGCAAGATGATTCGGACGTCAATCTTGACCTAGTTATGAATAAAGATCGACTGCTGACTGATTTTGAGGCCGGAATCAATAATGATTCAGGCGATGATAATGACGACGTCGAATAGCCCATTGCTGCTGGGCCCAGACCCCCAAAAAAGAAAATTCGAAAAACAAAACTTGCTGGAGATTCTTTAATTTTTGACTGGAGTGGTTGGCTACAAAAAGTGAAGCCCCCCAAAAGTTTCCCTTGTTTTGATAGCCAGGAAACTGGGTCAGTCAGTGGGCGTGTCCCACGATTTGCCTGTAGGAGCATCACCTTTAGCCTTTTGATTTCAGAAGCAATTTGGCAGACTTTTAACGAGAAACAAATGTATTTGCTGCACAAAAGCAAGCAGAAAAGGATGAACATAAACTCTGGCCTGAAATAAAAACTGCCTGTTTATCAAAAAGCAAAGAGGAGCCGGATAAGAGGTACATCATCACCACAGTGTGTGTGTGTGTGTTGGGGGGGGGAAGGGGGGGTTGCTTAGTGCACTTGTGCAAAAGCACATTTTTGTTGAATTCCATCACAATCTAAAGCCCAGTATTCAGTAATCTGTTCTTGTTATTTTTTCCCCTCAGTAGTTAGAAGACAAATCTTCTTGTATGTGATGCCTTCAGTTTAACAAAATTGTTGAAGTTTGGGTGGTTGTTTTTTGCTTCACAACAAAAGTTGATTATTTAGTGTGCATACCATACAGAATGACTTTATTTTGTTCCTGAAGGTTTCAGTACTTTGTTTAGACTTGGAAAATCACTCTGTGCTCCTAATCCATGATGTTCTGTGGGTACAGTGAATTTAGGGAAAATTGTTTTAGCACCGAGAACACCGAAGTACAGTTAGTCTGTTCGTTTGTTTTTTTTTCCTCGTGTACCAGTTCATTATATGTGGGGGGAAATGGCTGTTTTGGATGGAGTGATGTCTTTGAATTTTTTTCATTACTTTTACAGAATAGATAAGTTAAAAACAAATTTTCTGTTGAGGTTTCTTTATGGCAAGTGTGTATGTGTTGCGGAGTTACCTCTCTTGGCATGGTATTCTCATAGTCATATAGCACAAAGTCATGCGGTAGGCAGAGGGTTAAGAGACCTCCTCTCATTTAAGACAGATTTTTTTTTTTTTGCACGGATGCATTTTACTATTATATTAAAACTTAAGCGACTTATTCTAAAACGCGACTTGCGATCTCTGTTTTGCTGAAATTTACGACGATCGCAGCATTCGTGTATGACCATGCGTCAAGGGAAACAACTGCAGACCTGCCCCAATGAAGTGTTGCTTCCCTTGTTAAAAGAAAGATGGCGGAGATCGTAGGCAAAACATGCGGAACGCGAAAGAGAAAGCCATTGAACTTAGAAGAGTGAGTGGAGGTGATTAAAAGAAGTCGTGGAGGTGAAACTGCAATATCGATTGCTCCAAGTTATGAAGCTGCAAGACCCAGATTCAAAATATAATCAAAGATCAGAAAACTCTCATGGCAAGCTGGGAGCAGGATGCAAAAGCTGGCCGGAAGTATATGAAAGAAAGGAAATCGCCGTATGAAGACTTGAATAAGTTGGTTTGGGAGTGGTTCTGTGAAGCAC
>CM031614.1:81365254-81377754 GCA_018398815.1 Conus ventricosus
GATCAAAGAACATTCCTGTGAGTGGGAAGCTAATCCAAGAGAAGGCTGTAATGCTTTCCATCCAGTTAGGACATCTGCAGTTCACTGCTTCAAATGGCTGGCTGGAGAAGTGGAGGAGCAGGTACAACATTCAGTGTGCAGCCCTGACTGGAGAAAGAGGTGATCTTGACATGGTGGTGGTAGATGACTGGAGCAAGAGACTTCATCTCTGTGTGAGGAATTCCAGCCATGCGACATATTTAATGTTGATGAGACTGGGCTCTACTACAGAGCCTTTCCCACCAAATCCCCTATTAGAAAGGGAGACGATCCGGCAGGATGCAAGGTTTCTAAGGACAGGATCACAGTCATGTTGGGGGCTAGTGTTGAAGGAGAAAAGCTGAAGCCTTTAGTCATTGGCAAAAGTGCCAAACCTCGTTGCTTCAAGGGCATTGACATGGTCACCCTAGGTGTTGACTATTATTTCAACAAGAAAGCCTGGATGACAGTGGCCCTCTTCAGTGAATGGTCAAGAAAGCTTAAAAATAAGATGAGACAGCAGGACAGGAAGATCTTTGTGGATAACTGTTCTGCCCATCCTCCTCTTGTCCTCTCCCATATCACCTTCAAAATGCTGTCTCCCAACACCACATCCAAGCTGCAGTCCATGGATGCTGAAATCATCCAGGCTGTCAAAATGAACTACAGAAAGTCAGGACCCTCGCGCGCGCGCGCGTGTGTGTGTGTGTGTGTGTGTGTGTGTGTGTGTGTGTGTGTGTGTGTGTGCAGTTGACGAAGAGCCTGCTGATGAGGGACCACGAGAATCCGGCCTACAGGGGATGCTGGATGGCTGCACAATGGAGGAGTTTTCAGCCTGTGATGACAACCTGCAGACTACATGCGCTGTTGTGCCTGCTAATGGTGGTGATGACTGTGCTTCTGGACCTTCTACTAGCCAAGCTGATCCTCAGGCGAGCGACCATGAAGAAGAGGTGTGTAACCCACCAATTTGTAAGCAGCGCCGATTTGTAAGCACTTACAAATCGGTGCACATTGCATGACTTGTAAAACCGTCGATTTGTAAGCAGCGCTGATTTGTAGAGCGCTTACAAATCGGCAGGCTAGGCCCCTGTCGATTTGTAAGCGCTGCTTAGAAATCGGCGGGCGCTTTACAAATCGGCGGGTTAAACCCCCACCGTTTTGGAATTTAACAGAATGTGTGTGTGTGTGTGTGTGTGTGTGTGTGTGTGTGTGTGTGTGTGTGTGTGTGTGTGTGTGTGTAATTGTAAGGAAATCATATCTGAAAATATTCTAATGCTAGTCAATGTGTCATTTTGTGTACATTGTATTTGCATTTATCTGTGAAAATTATACATGTTTTCAGCATGCATTCAGTGTTCTTGAGACTTTCTGTGCTTGGAGAATTCATCTGTGAGAAAGTGTTTGTTTCTACAGCTGTCGGTGCCTACCTCCATTATAAGACCCCTCCAATTCAAGACCAAATTTTCTGGACATTTTGAAGGTCTTATAACAGAGGCTTGACTGTATTCAGTTTCTGGAGACAGCTGAAAATGATGAAAATGAAAGATATCTACAGTATTTTCTGAATGTTGAACAGCTAAGGTCCCCTGGTGTGTGGAGTAATGATGCAGACTTGCTTCCCAAAGCTCTTGCTGACTGGTCCAGACCAACAGTTGTCATCTTTTCAAGTCATCTGCTGAGTTATGAAACAGTCTTCCATCCAGAAGCATTGCCTGGTGCTACAGAAACTCAAAAACTCACTCCTATCCTACTTTCTCTCCTTGAAATAGAAGTACAGCATTATGATGCAGTTTTTCTACAAGGATCTGTCCTACAGAGAAACATGGATGCCCCACAGATGACCTCAGAAATCAGAATATGTATGACTGAAGACGAAAATGAAGCCTCGAGTAGTCTGGCAACAGATGACAGTCTGTGCCATATATCTCCAGCTACCCCAGATCAGCGTGACTTCAGAGATGAAATGTCGCCAAGAACGCCTATGCATTCAACACCCAAAGTACAGACACCCAGAAAACTGGGTCAATTTGTTGCAATTCCTAAACACAAGCTGAGCAGAAAAAAAGATATCAATGCCAAGCAGATGCAAGAAAAATGTCAGGAAAACTTCGCGTCTCCAGGGAAAAGCGTATGTTTCAGAAACAGTAAAAATGTTTCCTGCAAATCAATGAGTGTGGATGACTGCTCAAAGCGTTGTTTCAAGTGCAACAAGATCTCTGAATCGTAGCGACAGGGCATTTTTGAGTCTTTTTACAGGATGGCTGACATTGAAAAACAAGAAACATTCATCTGTTGTAGTGTTGAAGAAAAACAGACGAAAACATTTCTTGCTGAAGACAACAACCTGATGCCTAAAACCAGAAATGTCAGCCGAAGTCTCTTTCAATGTAGGTGGTCAGCGTGTTCGCATGTGTAAGCTCTTCTTAGCCACCCTTTCTGTTAGCGAAACTCAAGTTGACCATGCTCTGAAGAGAAGCTAGCGCTGAACTTTCAAAGGTGGGGAAAACTGAGTCAGAAAAGTCCACACAATAAAACACCACAGGAGCATACATTGAGTCTTTTCCTGCCATTGAATCTCATTACACATGGAAGGATTCTCAAAGAAAGTATCTTTCTTCAAGTTTAACTGTGAAGAAAACGTTTGTGTTGTATAAGAGCGAGTATGAAGCAATGGATGAATGTCTGTGTCTGAAAGGACATCCAGACGGGTGTTCAATGAAGATGACAACCTAGGCAGGTTTCACGGTGTTTAGTTGTTTTATAGTCCATGGATGAGATAAGATAAGATAATGTTGCTTATAGCCCAGCCGACCGCAAAGGGCCACATCAGGGCTGTCACCACGTTAAAAAGTCCATGGATGTTCAATGAAGATGACAACCTTGGCAGGTTTCACGGTGTTTAGTTGTTTTATAGTCCATGGATGTTCAATGAAGATGACAACCTAGGCAAGTTTCACGGTGTTTAGTTGTTTTATAGTCCATGGATGTTCAATGAAGATGACAACCTAGGCAGGTTTCACGGTTTTAGTTGTTTTATGGTCCATGGATGTTCAATGAAGATGACAACCTAGGCAGGTTTCACGGTGTTTAGTCGTTTCATGGTCCATGGATGTTCAATGAAGATGACAACCTAGGCAGGTTTCACGGTGTTTAGTCCTTTTATGGTCCATGGATGTTCAATGAAGATGACAACCTAGGCAGGTTTCACGGTGTTTAGTCCTTTTATGGTCCATGGATGTTCAATGAAGATGACAACCTAGGCAGGTTTCACGGTGTTTAGTCGTTTCATGGTCCATGAATTTGTAAGCCAATTTCAATATATTTGTGAGAAATATGCATGTTGCATGAAACTGTATTGCATGATTATATCTTGAATAATAAAATGTGTGAATACAATTCAGTTTGTGTGATTAATTCTGGAATTATATGCGTGTGAATGGTGGCGATCGTGAGAAAAGCGACAGACTGCATTTACTCTTACCAAGCACTTCCAACAAATTATGGTTTATTTCAAAGTTTTTGTTCTTTTTAAATCGAACATTTTGGCCACAGAGTGGTAAACTACAGCGCAATTAACGATTACAGCAAGAAACCGGACACAAGGACGCGAAATTTATCACGTAAAAGGTTTCGGAAAAATTGAATCGAAAGTCGGATGTCATCTGTCGCTCGAACACTGGCCATCGCCTTTCCAAATTATCATCTTTTCTTGAAAGGTACTGAACTTCATTCGTTTCTATGGGTTGGATTTATTATTTAAAATACTTTTAGGTGAAAAACAAAATATTTTAAAGGTTGATTTCCTCATGGAAAGCCTGTACCAGGCTTCGATTCCTACCTTCGAGTCCGTCTGCCACCCGAGTCTAACAATCGCGACTATCATTCTTTAACTCATTGCATACCGCAAACGAGAGTTTCTCGTTTGCGGTATGACGTCACAACAGACCGCAAACGAGAAACTCGTTCTTGACCAGTACTTTCGGTTCAGCGCTTCTCTCATTACAGTTACGTCCCTTAGCAGTTTGTTTACCCAATTATGCACAAGGGAAGTAACTCCCGCTCACGCTAACATCAGTACAACGTTTGTTGACCGTTGAAAATGTCGAAGCAACGATGTAATGAGCCTACCCTTCATGAGAACGAACTTGTGCTGGACAGTGAATCAGATGCAGAACTGTTGAATGATAGTTCAGACGAGTTTGTTCCTAGTAATTCTGCCGAAAGCGAGTCGGAAATTGAGTGTGATGACAGTGAAGAAGTTGACCGGTTGTTTATTCCTGAACCATGACCTTCGACTTCACGTGCTCCTGATGTTTTTGAAACAAGGAGAAGGGGCGTGGTGCACGAAATCAAGCAGGAGTCATTCGCGCAAGTGCACGGCGTGCAGAAAAGGATCAAACTGACCGCTTGTGGACAGAGGAAGGCGTTGATGAGCCACCCCACACTCCACAGTTCACAGGTGAGCTTATGCACATGTATGTGTGTGCGTGTTTGTCACTTTGTGTGTGTACGTTCATGTGTGTTTGAGAAGTGGGTGTGGCAGCTGAAACTCGTTTCACTGCACTAAAATTGTTGACTGCAGAAATGCCCTTTCTCTCTCTCTCTCTGTTTATACTGTGCTAAAAATTTAGTTGTTGGAAGGTACACTAGTTAGGGGAGAGTGGAAGAAAGGGCCGCGCAGTGTGAGGAGCACGTGGACCTTGCTTGATGGTCCTAACCCCTGTCCGGGATCTTCAGCGACAACGCCTCGTCCCACGGGATGTGTTCTCCACTGTCCTCGGACTTCCACAGCCATGTGACCAGTGTGGTAGCTCTGTCGGCCATTGGGGGTGGGGGGGGGGGGGGGGGGGGGGGGGGGGGGGGGGGGGGGGGGGGGGGGGGGGGGGGGGGTGGGGGGGGGGGGGTCAAGGGTGTCGGCATTGAAAGACTCTGTTCAGGAACAGACCCGGTTTGGGGCACCTGAGTCCACACGGTACTCTCAGAGGACTTTGGAAAGACAGAGGTGTGGGGGAACCACATGAAGCACGGAAATATTATTTATGATTATGGTTATGTTGTGTGCGGTGAAATGCTTGTTTGTGACTATGTGTATGTTGTGTGTGTGTTGAAATGCTTAATTGTGATTGTGCATGTTGTGTGTGTTGGAATGCTTATTTGTGACTTCACTATTGTGTGTGGTGTGAATAAATGGTGTATTGTATTGTAATCTTTCTTGTGTGGTCTCTTGCGAGGCGTGTGAGGTCAGTCACTCCCTTCACTCCCATCTAGACCGATCCTGTCAGGGCAGACCTCCAGGGTGGGTCGTGACATTTGTGGGGGCTCGTCCGGGATGTGAAGGGCTCTGACTGTCTCTCTCGTTTCGCGGAGTACCCGTCCAGTTCTGTCTTTTTTTGTATACAGGTAGTTAGTTTGTCGTGTTTGTTTGTGGGTGGTTGGCTGGGTGACTCTAGCGGTAGGAGTCTTTGGTGGCCTGAAAGAACATCTGGTGTGACTGGGGAGTCGAGTTGAGACGAAGGGGAATCGACCGCGTCCAGACCTCTTTCCGCCGGGTGCCTCACGCAGATACGGCCGTAAGTCTTTCCTTTCTGTTGCCACTCAGTCTGTCATTCCTGTTTTGTAGTTAACCAGTTTTCTTTACCAGGTGGTTATTGAGTACAGGTGGTTGTATCGGACGTTAGTGTCACATTTTTCTTTCTCCGGATTCCTTCTGTTATTTTTTATTTTTTTTTTTTTTTTGTCGTGAGCCCCACCGCACTGTTGCTCGTGTTTGTGGAGCGCGGTGTTGCCAGAGTGGGAGCAGCCTGGACATATATATATTTTTTTTTTTTTGTCGGTGAGCCCCACCGCACTGTTGCTCGTGTTGTGGAGCGCGGTGTTGCCAGAGTGGGAGCAGCCTGGACATTGTACGTTGACATTTTTTTTTTTTTTTTTTTGCCGTTTCTCAGTTAGTCACCAAGAGACGTGACATATCCGAGCGGTATTTGTTTCTTTCAAGTGGAATTGTCTTTCCCCTGTATTTGAGAACCGTAGAATATAGTTGTCATGGCAACGTCCGGTGCTGGTGGTATGGCGACGCGTGCGTCGAAGAAGAAAGGTTTTCAAAATGTAGTCCCTACTATTAGTACCAGTACTTCGACTACGGTGACTTCTACTTATTCCAGTGCTGTAGCCGATAGTCCAGCGAGTACCTTTCACTACTTCTTCGCTAGGGGATCTTCCTGCTGAGACCCCGACTGACACGTCCGCTCGGATGCGTCAGAGTATGGTTAGGCAACTGTGGGCTTCTGTTGGGTCGCAGAAACCGAAGCCCTCTCCTCTCCATGCTTCCCCTCATAAGGAGTATGCCCCGGGAGACTTTCCTCATGGGGAAGTCGAGACCCAAGGGACGGGCCAAACGGGTCATCCTCCCGTGTCGGGAGTGGTGAATCCCGCCCAGGACATCACCTCCGTCCTGATGTTTCTGGAGCGACAGCGACGAGAGGATGAGGCCCTCCGTCGGGAAGAGTTGGATAGGATGGAGGCTTTGCGTAGGGAAGAGGCAACTCTGCGTAAGGAAGAGACTGCCAGACAGGAAGCTTTGCGTAGGGAAGAGGCAACTCTGCGTAAGGAAGAGACTGCCAGACAGGAAGCTTTGCGTAGGAAAGAGGCTGTCAGACAGGAAACTCTGCGTAGGGAGGAGGCTGCCAGACAGGAAGCCCTCCATCGGGAAGAGTTAGATCAGCGTAGGGAAGAGGCTACTCTGCGTAGGAAGAGATGGAACAACTTCTTTCGCGGACTCCCGCATCTGTAAATCAGGGGGTTAATCAACAGGCAAGTGATAGAGTTAGAGGCCCAAAATTAAAGCTTCCAGAGTTCAGACCTAGTGAGGACATTGATATGTTCTTGGAGCATTTTGACAAGGTAGCAAGTTCGTACCAATTGTCTGAGGAACAAAAGGCCATGCCCCTTTTTTTCCTGGATTATCAGGTACTGCAAGGGAGTGTGTGCTCACTCTAAATGAAGGCGCGTCTTATGCAGACATGCAGTTAGCTCTGCGTAAACGTTTCCACCTTATCCAGAGACATACAGGAGGAGTTCGGGTCCATGAAAAGAATAACGACGAGACGTTCGTGCAGTTTGGAGATAGGCTGCGCAAAACGCTAGGGTACTGGCGTCAGTTGGCTAAGCTGGAGCTTGAGGATATGATTCTCATCGAACAGCTTACCAACACTGTGTCCCCAGAGTTGAGGATCCGTATAGGCGAGACAGCACCACAGGATTTCGCGGCTGCGATTCTACCGCTGAGGTGTTTGCTGAAGCCCGTAGAGCTTATGGGCATCGGCCAGATACGGACAGGAAGACCCTCACAGGATTTAGTGGCAATAAGGCGCCGACGACTGCTAGCGGGTCGATCAAGGCAGGCGGTTCATCGGGGACCTCAGCACCCCGACTGTGTTTTCTTTGTGGTCGTCCCGGCCACATTAGGAAAGATTGCCCTAAAGCCGCCGGTAGTCATGGGGCTAGTCCTTTCCAGCGTCCTCGTGCCTCGGCTAACGTGGGTCCATCCCAGCTTCTGGTGGTACAGAGTGTCCAGTGTTTCTTTCTGTTGTTGGTTCATCCTTGGTCGACACCATCAGGGATTCGGGAGCATCAACGCTTTTGTGGATAAGGATTTGGTTTCCCCTGAGGCTCAGCGGGGCGCCAGTTACGATGTGTGCGGGTTGGAGGCTGGTTTTACCTCCACCCGCCCTTCTGTACTCATTCCTATCTCCACCCCCTACTTCTGTGGCGAAGTATGGGCCATCGCGGTGGAGCGACCTATGTATTCCCTCCTCATAGGGAATACTATCACCTTTGCAGACGGACGCAGTCAGTCTGTGTCTACGGATCTGCCCGTACAGGCGTGTATGGGAGTTACCACGCGCGCCAAAGCCAAGAAACAGGAGCAGGAATTGCGTCCTGTTCTACAGCCGATCTCTGACGAGGTTCTGGCCAGGGCCGATCCTGCTACCATGGTCCGTCTTCAGGCCAGGGACTTGGATGTCCAACGCCTACGACAACTGGTGGATCGTCCCGCTCAGTCTGCCCGACATGCCAAGGTGAGCTTTAAGCTCCACAAGGGGATCCTCTTTAGGGTCTTCACTCAGGCAGATCGGGTGGCCGAGCAGTTAGTCGTCCCCCAAAGCTTGAGAGAATCTGTTCTCCGGCAGGCCCATGCTTCATCCATGGCAGGTCATATGGGCTCAAAAGCGGACTCTCGAGCGAGTAAGACAGGACTTCTTCTGGCCGGGGATGAACTCTCAGGTTAGGCAGTACTGCCGCAGTTGCGATGTCTGCCAACGGACAACGCCTAAGGGTCGCTTGAAGCGTGTTCCCCTAGGGTCAGTGCCACTGGTTGGGGAGCCATTCAGCAAGGTTGGTGTTGACCTGGTGGGACCTATTAATCCACCATCCGATCGCGGTCACCGCTACAATTTGGTAGTGGTAGACTATGCGACTCGATACCCAGAGGCTGTCCCGCTTAGGACTATCGATGCCCCTACTGTTGCTGAAGCTCTCTGGCAGATTTGGACGCGCACTGGCGTGCCCAAGAAAAAGTACGGCCGGAAGTTTGTACTGGAGAGCGATCATCATCCTCTCCAGTGCCTGGACCGGATCCGGCCAGTCAGTCGTCGACTCATGGGTTAGGCAGTGGAACTGCAGAGTCATGCTTTCACTTTTCGCCATATTAAGGGTTCCAGCAATACGGATGCTGACTATCTCAGCCGAGCTCCGTAGTCAGCACACCCATTGGGGAAATCAGTCAGAGGGACAATTTCCCTCACCGGGTTATGTCCCCTTTTGGTCTGTAGTGACAGTTAACGGTAGTGAATCACCACTGGCTCAGATTGCTACTTTTATTGTCTGAAGGCTTGTTTGATTGATAGATAAATGTAGTACTATGTATTACCCTGTATAATTCTATTGTGGAATGTTTGTATTGGATTTATCGTACTCTGTCGATTACAGAGGGTTGGGTTCGGTCCCATTGTTATGAATTTGCACATGCGTCAAGGTTCAAAGGAGCACTGTATCTCAGAGAAACAGATGCTTTTAGAAGGGGGGGGTTGTCACGAGGCCTATGACGATTGGCCCATCTAGGGTGGTAAAATTATTCATTTATTTATTGTTGTTGTTGTGGTCGTGTATCAGTCCCTTAATGTGGCTTGTGGTGTGTTTGCACCTTAATGTTGTCCAGCTCAGGTTAGGTTTACTTTCTCTCTCTCTCTCTCTCTAATTTCACTGTCCGTGCAATTCATCCTGCAGGTTCACGGGTGGCTGGTACCTTTCTATTTAACTGGCTGTCTCTATCGGCCTCTCACCTGTCTTTTTACCTGCCGCACGTGCAGCATTCCTCTTAGCTTGAGGTATTTTCACTCTGTGACGTAGGGTGGCATGTTGGCTGCCATCGGTTAGGGAGGTTTGCTCTTCACTCGAGCGGAAGATGTCCCTGGGAGCGCCCGCTCCGGTTTTGGTTCTCTACCACATCATCGAAGGTACGGTCGGTACCTTCATCCCTGCAGTCGGCCTGTAGGTGAGGGACGTCACGTCATCTTTTCCGCATCTGCTCTGCTGGTCCTCGACTGGACAGAGGGCAGAGAGTCGCTTGACCCGCCACCTTTTTGGTCACCCACGGGTAGCTGGTAAGCATCAGTTTCGTGGTTTGTTTTGGGTTTTTTTGTTAGCCGGCTAATTCTTCTCTTTTGCGCAATTTCCTTTTGGTTTCAAAATTATAAAGAAATATTGTTTGAGACCATTTTTCTCTGGCCATTCAAAATTATATCCAAAATTCTTTCTCCTTTCAATGCATCTGTGATGCGGTAGTCGGTGGGGATGGGGGAGAACCTGGTGATTTAGGTTGGGACTTGCTTGGTCTCGCTCGTCCTCCCCTGTCACAATCGCCGGTCTCTTATTCTTCGGCCACCGTCTGTTTGTGTTTGCAAGGGGAACGAGTGTTTTGTGTTTGCGAGCGTGCGTACGCGTGATTAGTCATTTGGATGCGTGTTGGAGAATTGTTATTTTTGAATGTTACTATAAAATGTGGGGATAATCGTGCCATTGAATTATGATTATTTGCAATTGTGGTGGCAGTTAAATAGTAATGGTTGTTGTACTCATCAAGGTCAGTTCCTAAAAGGAAAATGTTGAACGTGAGTGAGGGAAGGATGAAGATATAAATTGCTATTCGTTTGTTTAGCCTGTTAATGTAATCTCTTACCTGCTTCGTGTGAGGAGACCTTTAGCGAACATTCCTCATTTGGTTTGTTTACCGTGTTATGCTCAGGTCTGTGTTGAGCTGGTGTTACTAATGCAGGGTTCGGTTTACTAGTGCGCCCTGCGGCATTACCGCATCGCTTCCGCAAATGCCGCATCGACTCTGCTTGCCGTGTGTCAAAGGGCGCATCGCTTTACGGTACCAGTGCGCCACCGTGCTCACATTTAGGCCTATCGCGGAGACTGACGCGCTAGGACCGCGGCAGACAATGCTTCATTTGTCCGCTGATTTGATTGGCTGCTGCTAGCGAACCATGCAACTTTCTGCCAATCATGTGTAGTCAGTCTACTGTCGCCTTTTGGGTTGCTTTCGGTTTGCTTTCTGGGATAGCGATCTGTCTGTGAAAGTTGTTCCGCCAGTTTTGGAAGTTTTTATGTGATCGGGCATGCCTCCAAAAAAGAAGCCAAAACTTCTGCCAGGGCATGCAGTCTTGTGTTTCGGTCAACCGCAGCCGTCTACCAGTCAGGAATCGCCGAAAGATTCAGTCGGCGCATCTCAGCCCGATGTGGAGCAGCAGTGTGACAGGCCAAGTGAAAGTAGACCCATGTGTTCTAAGAAAACGTTCCAGTCAACGTGGCTGACCCTTTACCCGTGGCTTAGGTATGAGAGCGGCAAGATGTACTGTTGTGTGGCCGTAAACACGGGAAAAATAACAGTTTGTCTGTGGGAACGGACAATTTCCGTACAAGTACACTCAGTCGCCATGTAGACGGCATTGATCATCAGCTTCTGATGAATGCACCAGCTGAAGCAGCGAACATGCGGGAGAGGCAGAAGACTGCTCTGAGCAAGAAAGAAGAAGCCGTGGTAGTGGGTTTGAAAGGTATGTTTTGAAGAAAAAAAAGAGCAAAACAAAATACTGAATCAAATAGACTGCAAGTGCCTCGTTCATTAAACCGCATCCATGAATCAAAACACAGAAAATAAAGAGACACCAATTTAATTGTAACAATCGCAAAACGTGTCAATTTTCAAGGAAATACTCTTCGTCGGACATACTACACAAAATAACAACAAAGTTCAGAGAAATAGGAAGACAAGAGTATTTCCTCGAAAATCACACGTTTTGTCATTGTTACAATTAAATTGATGTCTCTTTATTTTCTGTGTTTTAATCTTGTTTTTCAGGTATGTTTTGGCTATGCAAGGAAGGACTTCCACTTTCAAAATTTCGCTCACTGATGCAGTTTCTACTGCACCTGAAAGTACCGAATGTTTTACACTTGTGCTGTAGAGACAAAAATCGACTACACTAGTGATTCATCAGCTGACGATTTCCTGAAAGTTTTGTCTGATATAATTGATGATAACATCTCAGAGAAGGCGAAAAAGTCCCCTGTCATCACCATTTTTGTGGATGAAAGTACCGATATAGTGGTTCACCACAAACTTGCTGTCAACATTAGAGTTGTTGATCCACTATCTCTGCAGCCCAGCACATTCTTCCTGACTGATGTGCGCTTGCATGATGGCACAGGCAAGGGCATGTTTGATGTGATCAAGACTGAACTTGACAAGAGAGGGAATCCTGTCACCAAGGTGTTTGGTTTAGGAACTGACGGGGCATCAACAATGACTGGAACAAAAACAGGGTTGACAGGACAATTTCTGAGAGAGAACCCACATCTTCTCAACACGCACTGCAGTGCCCATCGTGTAGCCCTGTCTCGGACCAAGCAGCAGAGAAAGTATCAGCAGTGCAGACCTTTCGAGACACTGTGAGAAGTATCTTCTACTACTTTCACAAGTCACCAGCGAAAGTAGAGGCTCTTGAAAGTGTGCAGAAACTGCTGGATGAGCCAAGAGGTGCACGCCATTCGCTGGCTGTAATTCTTTTCAGCTTTAGACACTGTGTTTCGTACTCTGGACAGCCTCATTACCTTGTTTGAATCTCGGAAGGAAAAGGACCCCAAAGCAGGCGGACTTTGCAGAAAAGTCTTTAAGTCACCCGTACATGGGGCCCATTGAAATGTGGAGGGATGGGCCAAATGCCCCATAGTCATTTCTGACCAGGCTGAACCCTGCTAATGTATTCAGCAAACACCTCCCCTCGCCCACCATGCGAGTGGCTGTTAGGATTAAGCAGCAAATTTCAGACCGTACTGACTGCGGGTTCCAGTACCCTTTCTTCTTTCCTTCCAGTTCCTTCCGTTTTCTCTCCTCCCGGGGCGTCACCCGAGGCTTG